>JAHBCN010001870.1:0-105071 GCA_019359885.1 Listronotus oregonensis | reverse complement strand
TTTTAAAAGGGCTTTTAGATTTTTTTTTTTTATTGATTTATTCTAGCTAATAACTGTCTTGCTTAAACCCCTTAGAAACACCCCCCAAAACCATCAAAGATACCGGGCCCCGGACTATCAAATTTGTAAAAAACATAAAATTTTTTTGCAGAGTTGCCATATTTAATTTTTTGACCTTTGGTAGTTCCCCCTGAGTTTTCTATTGAAAAAAGGTATCTATATCTTTATTGATAGGACTAGGGTTTTTTCGCGTAAAATGCATTTAAAATCATTAAGGAATACAAAAAGGGCTCTCGATAAGATATACCCTGGGGCTCTCAATAGGGTGTATTAAAGGGGGAACCCCTATGAATCTTAGGAAAAAATCTACTACCGAAGTAATTTTTTCAGCTGAAATTTATAAATTAAAATTAAAAAAAAAGCTTAATTTTTTTAAAAAAAAAAAAATAAAAACAATTAAACCATACAAAAGTAGAAACTTAATGATTATTAGTAGAATAACAAAAAAAAACTGCTATGCGTAAATTTAACAAAGTTATGTGTTCAAAGAAAAGCACCCTGTACCCCCACATTTTTTTCTTAATTTACTAAGACATGCTCTTTGAACCTGAAACAACATGTTAGGATTATTCCTTATTCAAAAATGAAACATATTTTTTTTTAACCCCAATCTTCTAAAAAAAAGGAATAATCCTAACATGTTGTTTCCAAAACATGTCTTAAAAAAAGAAAATAAAAAACTTACAGGGGAAATCAAACAAAAAAAGTTACGAAAAATTAAAATTTTTGTTTTCTACTAATAATCATTAAGTTTCTTTTTGCTGTGGGGTTTTTTTTTTTTTTATTTTTTTTTTTTTTTAATAAATTAGGTTTTTTTATTTTTTAATTTTAATTTTCAAAAAACTGATTTCTTAGTAGATTTACATAAGATTCGTAGGAAGTCCTCAAGTACACCTTATTAAAAACCCGGGGTAAAAATTTTTGGGGGCCTCAGTCTATTTAATGATTTTAAATGTTTTTTAAAAGGAAAAAAAACCCCAAAAAAAAAGTTTAAAAATTTCCCTTTTTTTTCCAAAAAATAAAAAATTCCTAGGCCCAAAAAAATTTTAAATGGCAACTAAACAATGTTAAAATTTTTTAAAAAAATAGCCCCGGGGGGGATGTTTTTTGGGGGGGAAATGCAAAACCGAGTGTTTTAAAAATTAACAACAAAAAAAAATTTCAGATCTTTTTGCCGTTAAAAAAAGGATTAATAAAAAATCGATTTTCAATTGTTCCTTTTAAAACGGTAAAACGGGCTGAACCCCAAAAAATAAATTTTACCTTATTTTTTTCCAATCTACATGATCCCAAAATTTTGGGCCATTTTTGGGACACCCAAAAACCGGGGTTTTTACGCAAAATTAGGTTTTTAAAATTTTAAAAAATTTTATTTTTTTTGGCCAAAAATAAAAAAAAAAAAATTTTTAAATGTTATATATTTCTAAAAAAATCTTATTCGACAAATTTTTTAAGAAAGAAAAAAAAACAGAGGGGTTTTTTTTTTAAAAAAAATCATTTTTCTTTAAGTACACCCTTTTTTTTGGGAAAAAAACTCCTCAGTTTTTTTCCCAATTCCGGGGGATATTAACCCTATGGGCTGTTTGGGCTACAGCCCATGGGCGTCGTAACAAAGGGGGGCCAAGATCGTAAAGATAAGGAATTTTTAAATAATAAATCTCCATATTTTCAATTTAAATTCGGGAAAGAAGGAATACCCCCGGGGGGCCAACCGCAGAGTGAGGTAGCGTTCTTGGCTCGGGGGTTTTTTTCATGCATTTAAAAAGGTGAGCTTAACGGCGATTTTTTGCCCCCTATATCGATAACGGTGACTTATAAGCCCCCTTTTTTAAAAACCCGGGTTAAGTTGCTGTTTAATAAAAAATATTTTTATTGGGGTTTATAGGATATTACCTTTGGTTCATTCGTACTAAGGCTAATAAATATGTTACAAGTTTAATTAATTTTAAATTTTTTTTAAAATTTTTAAATTCGCTATTTTATAATAAATTACGACACTATTTTAAAAAAGACAAAAAAAAACCCCAAAATTTTTATTTTAATTATTTATTTATTTCCATAATAATGATATCGGGAAAAAAACGAAAAAAAAACAAAAAATTAAAAAAAAAAAAACTTTAAAAAAACATAAAAAATTAAATTTAAAAAAACAAAATAAATAAAAAAAAAACGAAAATTCTAAGTATTTTACAAAAAGTTAAATGTTTTCAGTTGAATTTAACAATATGAGCATGCTTGTCTTCTTTGAATTTATTTAACTTTGACGTTCTGTAATTATTTGCCCCGCCTGAAAAAGTCGTTTACATGGAACCGAGGTTGCTAAGGCACAAAACATATCCCGAAAAATATTGCTCCAAGATCGGATCGTGATATCACTTCACCATTTGCATGGATTTTTGAACGCCACACTAAAACACATTTAAAAGTATCTTTGAACTTTAATTATCGGTTGAGAATTTGCTGTTGATTTTGGTTTTGCATTCGTGATAACAGTTTTTTTTAAGCAACCGTGGATGTTTTTTTCTTTAACCGACTGAGATTCCAAAAGCATGAATGTCACCATTCCTGTTACTTTTTTTTAAATTAGCTGCCAAAGACTCCTCAGAAAACAGTAATAATTCAAATCTTGAATGTAAAAATGCGCAAAATGCAAGAGCATTGCTAAGTTCGACGTTTTTAATCCTTTCCAAGATACTTAAATTTTATTCCTCAACGAGTTACCTTATATTTTTATTAAATTCCCTATTGAGTAAATTCTGACCTTCAGCTTTTAAACCATTACTCAGGGGTATAACTAAAGAGCTAGTTACGTTACATACTTGTCTCCACTCATAGTTCGTGACTTCTTTGAAAGGCACTCTTCTTGCGTTAAAATCGATAAATCTTGATCTATCACAGCAATAGTACTTTTGATATACTCTTCCAAATCGACGAATCGTTTTAACATATAGCAAGTGGAATTCCACCTAGTAGCAACATCTTGGAAAGCTTTAATGGTTCTTTTCCAAATTTTTCTGAATATCTATTAATCTTTGATTGGAAGTGATGCTTCGTTTAAAGGGGCTTACAATAATTTTTATTTTTAAATCAACGAATTGATTTCGGTGCTTACAGTTAAAGTTAAAAATGTAATGTAGGTAAGTTCCTAACTTCATTTAACAAAATAATTATATTTATACCTGCAATGAAGTATTAAAATTCATATTTAAAAATTTCAATGCCTAGGCCCTAGGGCGCTAACTGGTTTATAGCCCAGGGCGCCAAAATTGATAAGAATGGTTGTTCACTACAAGATACCTGAAATACCAGGGGGTTCCAAATGAATTTTGCCTGTATGTTAAAAACGTAAATAGCCATGAAAATTTTTCTGTGATATCTTTCGTTTCATCAAAAAGTGGTGACACTTTGCGAAAACCGCAAAACTCTATTTCTATTAATAACCAAGGGAATAAAGTTTAAAATTTTTTCTGTAATTTGACAAAAAAATAACGTACGGAAAATTTTATTACTAATTAAATGGTGAAGCAATTTTTGGACAAAAAAATTCTGTTGTAAGATGCATAACATATTTACCTTTTCAACATTTCCTAGATATTTAACAAATATTTATCGGAAAACTTCACTTAACATACGTTGCCAAATAGTAAAGCAAAATAAACATATATAACGAAAAAAGGGCAAAGAAGTCTAAGAGAAGCGGAGAATAGCTTTTTACACTCAACGCAAACGTCATGCAAAGGATCGGTACGTGGTCATCGAAATCAATTTACGGCTTGGAAATTGAAAGGGACCTTCATCTTCACTTTGGACCCGACGAAATATCTGTCGTATATTATTTTAAATTTGTCACTGAGGCATATGCTTATATGCCTGTAGGGCGTAAGGGAATGATGTAAAAATGCAAGTGTTGTACTAAGAATATCCTAAAAAAATAAATTACTTAAAAATATTATTCCATTTTATAAAATATTAGAGTATAATAATTACCCCGTAGATCTTGTTTTAAAGTGTCTTAAAAAAAAAACTTTTAACGAATATGTCCCGTGTAACAAATTTTGCTTTATTAAAGTACAATTACAAAATGTTAAAAAGCATGTAATCATTTTTTTTATTTGTTTTTTTTTTTATCTTGGGACAGTCCACGAAAGCTAAAGCCTAAGTACAACGTACCGTGGGAGTCTGAAGTGTGGTTTATTCACCGAGACTTAAATATTGGAAAGATTTGGGGGAAAAGAAAAACTTCTGTGGATAGCAGCTTCCACAGTCTGGAAACACTAGGATGAAGAAAAGAACATAGTTGGAAATTCGGGGCCTCTCAAGTTGGAATGTAAAAGGATACAAAAGTGGGACAACGTGCTGGTCTGTTTAAAGCTGCCAAAGGAGGAATTGCACTGGCCAACTCTTTGGAGCAGGAGCCGTGAAAATACTTGTAAAAGAGGGACAAATCCAGTACAGCTCGTCGGTGGGCAAGAGAGGGAAGCTTTTCCGTATGTGTGGGATCAATATCAAGACAAACAGCTTTTCTCTAAATGAAGTCAAGAATCTTAAGTGTTGAAGGAGACGCTGATCCCCAGACGTGAGAACAATATTCCAAAGAGGGTCTGATCTGGGTCTGCCCGAGTCGTAAGTTAGAGTTAAGATGGCTGCAAGCTCAGGGGCACATTTTTTCGATACATTTGCTGGTATGCCATCCAGCCCAGATGATTTTTTGGTATTAAGAGAAAAAAGGATGCGCTTAATCCGTTTAACTTTAAACATGATATCGGACATTTTATGAGGAACAATGGCCACTGTTGGAAGAGGAATATTAACGGGAGGATCGAGTATAGAATTTGCAGCAAATTGTTTGGCTTTTCCTTTAGAGGTAGAAACAATTTCATCTTCAGATATTAGGGGTGGAAAAGAATTTGCTCCAAAAGCTCTGACTAATGTTTTTGGCAAAGGACCAAAAGGATTTACTGCCATTCAAGCAAAAGAGGACTTTATCTTTTATCCGATTGTTAAAACGGTCTTTGGCTTCTAAAATAGTTTGATTATAGTGATTTCTTGCTCGAACTAGCTTTTTAAAAAAAAAAACTTTTTGTGGTCTTAGATTTTTAAAAGCCTGGCTTTGTCACAGGATTTAGAAAACCATGGTTTGTGATTTAGAGGTTTGAAGTTCTTTTTGGTATGAGGAATATAGGTCTCAATGCCTAGTTAAATTGTTTCGGTAAGTTGTTTGCAAATTTACAGAAGGATCCTGAGTGTAAAAGCAGGTAGGATTCCAAGGTTAGGTGGCAAAGACCATCAGACCATCCCGCCGGCCGAGTTATAGTGCCAGACAGTGCATGGAGGTGTATTTTAGTTGCCTCCGAATGTATGGAGTTTGATACAGTGACTGCCGTGATCTGAGCAACCAAGAGGAGCAGTTACTGATCCTTGGTAGTGTTCAGGGTTAGAAGTAAGAAAAAGATCAGGGGTTTAGGTATGGGAAGTAGGTAGGTTCCATAATTAAATTGGTGAGCGAGTTACTGATTGCGTTTTTGGCTCTTCTGCCTTGAGTGTTAGTTTTCAAAGAGCCTAACCAATCCTTATTGTAAACATTAAGTTCTCCAAGGACTATTACTTCGGCCAATGGAAACTGGGAAATAATAGTGTCAATCCTTATGAAAGAAAGTCACAGTACTCGGAGTGGGAATTATCAAATGAAGACCGGTATATGCAGCAGATGAATTTGGTAGAAGATCTAAAGGTAAGTTTAAGCCAAAGAATATCAGACCTACCCGATTCGAGGTTAAAAACCCTAGCACAAGCCAGATCGTTAGGAACATAACCGCCATGGGGTCGAAAAGATGACATGAGTTCATAGCCTGGGAAAAGAAGGTGGCTGGTTGATGTTTTGAAACTTACTTGGGTTTCGGTGAGAAATAGTATGTGAGGTTTGGAGGATTGAAGATAATGGTGAACAGAGTTTACGTTGGAGTTAAACCTACATATATTAGTAAATGATATTAGACATTTCAATGGTGGTCCCCCAAATGCCCCCTCACCCGGAGATCCGATTGGAGGGGTAAATTGGACTTAAATATATTTTTAAGATAAGCCTAATGACAAATTTCAATTTTATTCGACTTTTAAAAGAAGGTTTTAAGTTGGAGTTGTTTGTACAGGGTAGCACCATTTTGATGGATTATTATGGTATTCTGAAAACTACAAGAGATAGAGCAAATCTGATGGCACATTCTCGAGTTCGATTTATAAAATAACTGCAACGGTAAAAAAAGTTTCGTCTTGAAGGTACAGGGTGTTTTTAAATTTTGACAATTTCAGCACATTTTTCTATCCTCGTTATTGGTGAAGATAGAAAAAAGTTAAAAGCGAGATTGTATAGGGTTACAGTTTTAAAATATAGGGCAAAGTTGTTTTTTTTTTTAACGGGACACCCTGTATGTTATTCTACTATTTGTTTTAAAATACAATTAATTCATTACTAATACTACTCACTTTATATTATTACAAAAAAAAACAAATATGTAAAAAAAGGACTACAAAACTAAACAGTATTTAAATTTTGCACTCCTTGTATAAAATTGTGTTATAAATAAACTATATTTTGACATTATTTATTGATATTTTATTATTTATTTATTATTAATTAATTAGTTTTATTATTAGAGGAAAGGAAGGTATTATGGAATACTGCAGGTAATTTGGAATGCTTGGGTTTCTGCAAATCCACTAGCTCCATCTATCCAAAAACCCGCTAATTAGGTGGGAAAAGCTCAATTTATGGCATAAAGAAGCTAACCTGGTGTTTATATTACTCAGTTTGGCAGTGGCATTCGACAATACGCACATGTGCATTTGCAAAGTTTTTAAAGTAATTATTGAATCTGCATTTATTTAAGTCATCCTTCTAAAAAATGGTTTTATTTGTTCTAAGTGCTTAATGAGGGAAAGTATAAGGTATGTGGGCGTATTTATTTTTTTATTAGGGGTTGAATTTGATATATTTTTTTAATGTTTTTTAAAATACTGCAATGTTGGTAATTTGGAATACCATAGGTGAAGGAAATTTGGAATATTAGAAAAATACCTTCAATTTTTAGACTCAAGAAAAAAGCTTGGCAAATAGTTTTTATATTGTTTTTTTTTAAGATATGCCATCGCCAAAGGCGCGTAGAACACGAAGGAAGTGGGATCCCACAAATATGTCAAATGCAATTGCCGCCGTTCGTGGAAAAAGAATGGGCTACTTAAAAGCTTCGCGGCAATTCAAGGTGCCACGTTCGACGCTCTTTAGATTGGTAGGTGAGCAAAATACCCCTATAGAAGACCTAGTTTTCAAACCAATTGGACGTAAACCAGTTTTTGATAAAAATTTTGAGTCCATGTTAGTAGACTACGCCCTTAACACGGAGAGCAAATTTTATGGTTTGACCCAAAGTGACCTGCGAAAAATGGCTTATCAGCTGGCTGCAAAAAATAACATTCCAAATTCCTTTACTAATAAAGCTGCAGGCAGATATTGGCTTAAAGGTTTTTTGCAAAGAAACAAAAATTTGACTGTGCCTAAGCCAACAGGCACATCATATGCTAGAGCTCCTGGTTTTACTAAGGAACGCATGACTGAGTTTTATAACATTCTGGACAAGGTCTACGACAAAACGAAATTTTTAGTAGGTAGGATATCCAATGTTGATGAGACGGGCCTCTCGATCGTAAAAAAGCAAACATCCGAAGATTAAAGCGCGCCGAGGCACCGTTGTCGCATGTATGAGTCCTGCAGGAATATTTGTGCTTCTGGGGAATATAACGAGTGGGGATTCGTTATATTCCCCGGAAAAAATATGGCAGATGCACTCATGAGGGGAGCCCCCCTGGGATCTATAGGTCGAGCGCATCCTTTCGGCTGGATTCAAACATATTTGTTGGCAGAATGATTTTGTCATTTTATTGACTTAACAAAACCATCAGAAAAATCGCCAGTCCTATTAATCTTGGATGGTCATTACAGCCATACCAAAAATATCGAACTCATTGATCTAGCAAGAGAGAATCATGTGACGATAATATCTTTGCCTCCCCACTGCACACATAAGGTCCAGCCTATGGACAGAGCTTTTATGAGCCTATTAAAATCCTATTATTCCGGAGAGGTGCGCCTATGGTTACGTGAACACAACAAACCATTAACCCTATATGACATAATGGAACTTTTTGGTTGGGCATATACGAAGTGTCAAACCGCAAAAATAGCTGCAAAGGGGTTCAGCGTGGGTGGCATTTTCCCATTTAACAGGCATGCGTTCAGCGATGCAGACTATCTTGCTGCAGAAGCAGAATCCAACGAAATTAAGCCAGAGACTGAGACAGACATCTCAGTAGCAGAAGGTCCATCCACTTCATTTAAGCAAGCTGGCCCCTCCTCAAATAAACAAGCTGCCACCTCTTCAAATAAACGAGCTGGCTCCTCCTCAAATAAACAAGCTGTCTCCTCATCAAATGAATAGGCTGGTCCCTCCTCGAATGAACAACCTGGATCCTCCTCAAAATGTTCCTTTGAGGTAACATCAGACGGTAGCAGTGGAAAAATTATCACACTTTTTGAAATTGCGCCAAAAATTCCAAAAAAGAAACCAGCTTCTAATTGTGGAAGAAAAGCATCAAAATCTGCGATTATATCAAGTTCTCCATATAAAAGAAAACTAGAGGAGGCAGACAAAAATAAAGAAAGTGAAACGAAATTTGAGTGACAGAATGCCCCAAAAAAAAAGTCACCAAAATGTGCCAAAGAGAAAGGGAAAATCTAAAGTATCGAAAAAGGAAGAGACAAACTCTGAAATAAGCGCAAGTTACAGATCTGTCTGCTCAGATGACATAGAATTGTTTGAGAAACCAAAAGCGCCCACTGGAGAGGATGTAGAGTGTTTTTTTACAACGGGAAGTTTAGTGAAGATGTAAGAGGAGGAAACTGGGTTATGTGCATCATGTGTGAACAATGGGTGCACACTAAATGTGGGTGTTTTGAATCCGGAGTGTACATTTACGATTATTGCAAGTAATAAGCTAGTTAATTTATATTTTTATATTTTTTATTAGTTTTCGTTCGTTTATTTGTGATCTTTAGGTAAGTTTTAGCTTATGTAAGGTGTAAGGATACACTGCAGGTATTATGGAATACACTATTCCATAATACCTGCACGTTGTCTCGATAGGCCAAAATGCACATTTTTTATTAGATTGTAAATATTTTTTGTTCTGTCCATTAGAATGTTATGTCTTTCTGTACTTTTTGAAAATATATGTTCCTTAACCGATTTGCTTTGTCTTCAATGTAATTGGACCTATAATTGAATTTTGACAATTTTTTAAGTAAATGGTATTCCATAATACCTTCCTTTCCTCTATATTTATAACGATCCATAGGCAGCTAGGTTTTTATCTAGTGTTTTAAAAGTATTAATGCTTGGTTGCCTAATTTTTCGATAATTGGAGAAATATATCTGTAAAGCATTTGCACTTGTTTTTAACTCTCAATATAAAATGTAATAATATTATTTACTTTAAAGTTTTCAAACTCCATTTTACTTAAATTAAAATTTATAAACACCAAAATCTGGCAGTAGGTAATTTTTATTTCTTGCTTGATAGTCCAGGAAACGAAGCTGAAAAAAGTGCCAAACCAGGAATTTTTTTCAAAATGCATAGATTTGCATGAAAATTTGGGATCAAGCTTAACTGTCTTAAAACAGAATAGAACTTTGCGTGTATGTCAAGACAGTGGGGATTATTTTTAATTATATTGGTTATGTTAAAAAATAATAATACCATCTTTGTATTTGATTTAAAACCATTTTTTGCATTTATTTTATAGGCATCAATTAAAGTACTTTATTAGCCTAGTCCATTAAAACAACAAAAAGGGTGCTTTTAAGAGAAAAACAAATTAATCTGGCGATCCCAGATACTATGCATTAATTAAGTTGACAAATACGGAAAACCATAATTTGATTATTATTTTATTTAGTGTCATTGTGATGTCATTAAACAACAAGCGTAGAATAGGACGATTGATTGACATGCAATACTATGCGATATCACAAGCAGATACGAATTAATTTTGTCAATTTCATGGAATTAATAACACTGTTAGAATTATAATACCACAGTAAATGTGACTATTAGGCTATCTGTTTTGTTCGCACCGTTGCATTTGATTCCGAAATTGATTTTGTATTTGTCGCACGATACATTATTTAAATAAACATAAAATGTTTTTGAAATTGTGTAGTTTGTTAAAGAGGTCAGAGTAGTATATTATTTCACAAGTTAATTTTAGTAAGCGATAAATTATAATGTTTAATATATTTAAATAATAAAGATTTTTGTGATATTTGTAGATTTGAAAACATAAAGATTTTTTATTTTTTAAAAGTGAAAATGTAGTATATCACGAACATTTTTCTTAATTAGAAAAAGCTATGTGTAAAAGCTTATTATACAAGTATAATATAACATAGAGCGCTTAATTAACAACAAGACCCATGACCAAAAAATCGGAAGATTATTCTAAAAATAATTATTTTAGAAATCCTCGAGTATACTACATGTTTTAAGCAATTGTTATATCGAGAGATAATCAAGCATAGGTTGTTCAAACAAAGAATTAAAATAAAAAAGCACAAGCACAACAAAAACTGTATTTTCTTCTAAAACTGAATCCGATGATACCAAACTTTGCTTATTTTGTTCCACTAATAGCAGTTTATAAAAGTTTTTTTTAAATAAAATTATATTCTTTTTTGACCATACCCAAAGAAACATTTTTCTACTATCACATTTTGTCATTGCAAACTTTAGGTGAATATTGTAAATAACCATAAAATAAAGATATTATAAAGAGAGTAACATTTTTTGAACCTTATTGTTTGTCTCATTAATTGTAAAAAATTATTTGTTTATTCTACTAACCTAAAATTAAATTGTATCCGGTTAATCATTTACTTCGATTAGTAAATTATAAGCAAGTATTAGTATTTTAAAAGTTTTACATTTTTTAATCCTTGTGTTTCCACAAAGGCAACGTATCTTAAGATTGCTGAGTTGTGGATCCAAAGTATGGAGCCATAATGATGTATGTGCCTTGTTTTTTATTAAACAGTAACCTAAGAATCCAATGAAGTCAGTGAGTATAATATTACAAATTAAATTGCATGGAACAGTAAGAGATTTACCTAAAACGCAAGAACCAGATAACTAACTAAACAACTAACAAAAGATAATAACTTGATATACCCCTGTCAGTAAATGACAGTCCACATTTTAACTAATATGTAAGGTTTGAAAACGATGTCGAAACTTCTGTACAGGTTATTCAAAGTTCGAGGTACCACCTATATCTTCTTAAGGATTACGACAATAGGAGGTTGCACTTCTGTGAATAATAAAAAATATTGCTAAAATAACGTATTTTCTCAGAATAAAATTTTTTTCGGTGGGCTTACCTCTGTTTAATGAAAAGGTTAATATATACGATTACCGATTGTGGTCTGATCAAAATCCGCAATGGATACGTAAAGGACATACACAATACCCCCAAAAAGTTAATATATTGGCTGGTATATTAAATAAAAGAATTTTAGGATCATGTTTCTTTGATACAAATCTTACTGCCGGGAGTTACTTAAATTGTTTCTCTTTTGATTTAATACCTGTATCCCAACAAAGACGATTCAGATATTTCCCTGGAAAAACTAAGATTTTAACAAGATAACCACCGCATTTAAGTGTAAATGTTCAATGGTACTTGAATGAGATTTTTCCAAATCTGTCATTACTCCGAGAAGGTCCAATTGAGTGACCACCAAATTTTCTGGACTCAACACTATTGGATTTTTTGTTATGAGGGTATTTAAAAGAAGGAATGAATAAAGAACAGAATTAAGGATTTAAAAGTTAAAATAAGGTTAAAAAATACCAATTCACTAGCCAAAATTATTCGTGCAGTTGTCAGTATTTACCACAGACTCGGTGCTTGCCAAGTTATTTTGAACAACCCTATAAAATTTCTTTTAACTTATAGTTTATGTTATTTGTGGTTCGGTTATGTTTTATTAGGGCTGACATATTGTCTTTGGTGACGAGTCTGAAAATGTTACATTTCCTTGGTTATTCATTTTTAATTAACGGTCTGGGATTATCTAAATGTGTATCTAGTGTTTTTTTGAAAGAATTATATTAAATAAATTTTGCAGGACTAGGGCTGACGCAAAATTTTCCGTAGTAAGCAATAGCGTGAGATTACTTTATAATAGTACAGATTTCTATTACCCAAAAAAGGCAAAATATTTATTATTAAAATTTCATTGACAAATTAGTTCCTTAATTTTTTTTGTTTAATTTATTCATAAAAAAAAAAAGCCTTAAAAGACCAATTTAAAAATAAAATGTATGAAAATATGTTATGACAGCTGCTACTATTAATATAGTTGATTTCGCAAAATATATTTTAAACTTCTACATTAAAGCTAGTTTTAACATTCAATTATACAAAATGTAAATTACGGTATTACGTCTTGGTAGCTCAAAAACCAGAACAGGAACAGATAACTGCCAAAATAAGTCAAAACGCAAAACGGCTTAGCCACAACCCAAAAGATTGTAATTATTACCAAATTAAGCTGGGAAAGTTTAAGAAAAAAAAAAAAAAAAATATATATATATATATATATATATATATATATATATATATATATATATATATATATATATATATATATATATATATATATATATATATATATATATATATATATGATCTTGCGCTATTGCAATTTTTCACCATTTGATAAAAATCACATTTATTTAACAAAAAAGACTTTATGTTAAATTAATTTTAAGTTATTGGTTGGCGGTATAATAATGAATTTCAATTTTATTTTAAGAGAAACTGCTATTTAAAAAGCAAACATATGTTTGTGTCACACTTCACCTATTTCACTTTGTCGACGTTTAAATCTGAATGCAAATCCATTGGAAATAAAATAACCAAACGTCCGAGTATATTATACATTTCAAATTCACACTCGTAAAAGCACTAGGGTCTCCTCACCGAGCTTTTGGCGGCTTTGATCTCGGCCAGTGGTCCTAATTTTATTCGCTCTCCAGTCTAACTCATTTAAACAACACAAATGACCATTGGTCTCAGTAAATTACTTGTCAATTGCTTTCACAAAGCTCTGTAAACTTTAATTTAAATGTTAGCACCCTCGCTCGTAGCTGCTTTATAGTGTAAATTCGGAAAAGATGCATTTACATTGGCGTTTCTGGTTTTTTTTTGCACAAATGTAATAATGTTCTTAAAAAATAAAGAAAGAATACCTAATATATACAATATTGTTTTATATGTGCCCACTATTTAAAGTTTAGGGCAAATCTGTTATAGTGTAACCAAACCAAATACATTTTTTGACTGTTATGTTTAGGCCAATAATTTTGAAGAAGTGTGCTTCTTTTCTTTAAAGATACTAACTATTTTTTGTTTATTTTAAGTTTTTTAATAATTTAAAATATCTAAATATAATTTATGAATTTTTTTGCCAAATCATGTTGATAAATAAAAAGAACATTTTTCAATAGTATTTTTTTCTAATTACCTGTACAATCAAAAATGGAATTAAATTTTCATTTTTTAAAAGGACTCCTATGTATGTATACCGTGTCTTAATTAAATAAAGCGGATTATTACTGGTTTTAATTAATCTTTAGTTCTTTAAGGTTTGACATTAAAAGGAAAATTATTTTTATTATTTTTCCCTTAAACATAAAGATCATTTAAATTAGTTTATTTTCAGTAAAGTCACTATATTTACTGTTTTTTGTAAAGTCATGCCACTTATTCATTTAATGATAATGTTAATATTTTAACTGCCCAATTGTTCCGTTATTTTTGATTATTTTATTACATAAAATTATAGAATATATTTCACTTGTTTAATGAAACCTTCTGCAATAAAATAAATTTTAAAAAAAATATTTGACAACTAAAAAAATATATATATATATATATAGATAGATATATATATATATATATATATATATATATATATATATATATATATATATATATATATATATATATATATATATATATATATATATATATATATATATATATATATATATATATATATATATATATATATATATATATATATATATATATATATATATATATATATATATATAATATATATATATATATATATATATATATATATATATATATATATATATATATATATATATATATATATATATTTATTTTATATAAAAAACTTTTTACGAATGATGTATTAAAAAATCATACCCTGATATAAAAAAAGGTGAACAGTATTAAATTAATATACCCAAAATAAACAACAAGTTTAATTTATTTAAGGTAAAAGTGGGTGTATAAAAAAAGCCACAATACTTTTCTCTTATTGGTATAAAAAATACATTGTTCTCTTTGCTTAAAAATACTGAGGGTAAAAAGAAAACTGAATTTGTTGCTAAAGTACGTGGATGACACATTTTTTTTAGACCTTTAAATAAGTTTACTATTCAAAAAAAACATAACAGTTTACAGTTCCTACATGTCAGGGTTCAGAAGAATGATAATTACTTCCACACCTCAGTGTACCGCAAACAAACACACACACAGGGCAATATTTTAACTTCACATCGGATCACTTCGATTACAGAAAATACTACATTGTAAAAACCCTTGTGGATAAAGCATTAACAATTTGCAACACATCAGAATACGTCAACAAGAAATTGACAACATCAAAAAAGATCTCTCAACAAATGGGCAACCCACAAGACTAGTGAACCGAGCATTGGAACAGTGTAAGAATAGAATTAATCTAGCAAGAAACAAAGAAATACAACCAAAATGATAAACGTTCTATAGGTCAAGGGCATTTCTGAAAAACTAAGAAAAACCAAGAAGAATCGAAAGGAACTACAACATTGGTACTGTATTTGGATCCAGTGACTTATTAGGAAGCTATCTAACAAAGACTACACTGAGGAGCCTTAGGAATCGGAAAAACTGTACTTATAAAACTTTATCCTAAGGCGAACCCAAAAGATCAATGAAAGTACGGATTAAAGAACACTGAAGATGCACAACCAGAGAAGAAACGGATCTGATGCCGCTAATCACGCTTGGACCCAAGGGCATCATGTATGAGGTGGTCAGGTGCTAAGATCATACACCGAGAGCAGCATTAAAAGATGGGAAATTTTAGGAAAGCAGCCAAAACCCTGAATGCTCTAGAAAACTATCTTAAGGTATCAGAAAGCTTTAAAAACTACCTGTTTGTAGATGGCAGGCCTAAAGATATGTTATTTATTTAGTTTTACCTAAAAATGGCTGAAGATATTTATCAGTTGAAACGTAATAATTTTTAAACAAATAAGGACAATGAAATCTCTAAAAACAATATTTATTTAACACACATTTTTCTGTTTGCGTATGTCATATATTTTTACAATTTTTTAAAAACGTTTTTTAGTTTTAGGGTATAAAGACGCTACATTTTTTTTCAGATATGCTTTGCACATATGTTAGTCGTTTGACACATTTCTGACAGTCATTGAAGATACAAGTATTTATTGGTTTGATTGATTTTTTACAGCCAGTGCTTTAAAGTATCAAGTAGAAAGAGATAATAAAAAGATAAACTGTCCCTAAGTATACATACTTAAAACTATAAGGATGTTTTCTATATTTTGGTATCGTTTGTAAATTTAATGTTATAATTACAAAATTTCCAGCAATTACAACAGTTATGGATTTCCATCAGCCTGTTCGAAAGCCCATTTGGCCCATTATAAACGTCATAATTTAATTTTACGATTGTAACGGGATACTTTCCGCAATAGTCGTATCTCAGACAAAGACGTTCCCTCCCAGATAAATTAGAATTAGGCAAGGCGTATCAAGGTAATATTGTAAATCTTGTTGTAATTCGAACAGCATAGCCCGACTAAGACGTAGAATCAGCATAAATTTAATAATTACTTATCTCTGGGGAGAAATTTTACGAAATGCTGTTGTTTAATATCTATATATGATAAATACTGCTATATCGATAACAAATGTATACTAGAGTGACTTAAAAAGATAATAAAATGAGTAGTACAAAGTATAAATTTGTAATAGAAATACACATAGGGGTGTTGTTTAATTATAATAATACTTATACAATTTAGAATGTAATACTTAAGTCAGGAAAAATAATAAATGTTTCTTCACCATCCAAAATTTTTAAAAGGATAATAAGATAATAATATGGCAAATAAATAAAAGTAAATAATTTGTTAAATACGATATATATTCCAGATATCAATCATAAATTCCAAAAAAAAAAAAAACATCATAGAAGTTTTTTATTAATAACATTAAAGATTATTTTTTCCAACTAAAAGTTATGAACCTAAATACTGGATTAAACATACTAAACAGTTGTAAATATATTAAATTAAAAAATCTTAAAAGCAAAAGAGTTTCGGATTTTTAAATCGAAATATTTAATATTCTTTGATGTATCTGGTTTTTTTTTATATAAAATAAACTCTAAATTAATTTTTCAATTAATATACCGCCAAGGCGTTAAAATTAAATTATTAAGCGTATTTGCGATAAAGATAGTTTTTAATTTAAGGCATTAATAAAAAAGAGGTTTTTTAAGTTAAATTAAGTCAATTATTGTAATAATTATTATAAAAAAAAATACTCGTAACATTTTAAAATAAAAATATATTGCACTTAAATTCGTAACCAATATTTTCTGCGATAATAAGATTAATTTAAATTATATTTAAGGCATGCAAACATACAGTTAAGTGCATGTTAAGATGTTTAAATTCTTAAAAATGATTTTTAAATTAAAATGTTTGCAACGTTTTGCATCAACCTGTTTATTTTCCAGGGTATTTTCGTAATTGTTAGTGCTATGTTCGTTTTTTTTTCACTTTCAGTATAAACTCACATTATATCAAATTTTCAAAATGTTTCAAGTAATTTTTACAAATTAATATGTAAAGATATAATTAATGTTAACTGTTAATAATACCTAGAATGAACATAGTTTAGTTTCTGGGATATTAGCTTTTGTTTCATGGCCATTATATTTTTAAAAAGAACATATAATATGCTATCATTTTAAAATAAAATATACAGGGTGTAAAAAAACGATGTTAGGTCCGATAACTTTTTTACCTGATCTCGTATACTTATTGTGAAAGCGGCATTATTCAATAATCATAATAAAGGAACTTTTGTATAAAACATTTTTTTGTTTCTCTTTTAACTAAGAAAATATAGGGCCATTCTTAAATTGACAATCTTTTTATTCCCCCCTCCCCCGGTTTTTCTAAGCGGGATTTTTTTTTTAGATTCTACCATTTTAAGTTTGACCCAAAATGAACACATGACGCCTATAGGACTTTTTTTATAGAATTAACAATTACGAAGATAATTTAAAAGTGTTGAAAATGAAACACTCGGTACATGTGTATCATAAATACAAGAGTTGTGTAAAATATATATTTTTTTATTTTATAGAAGTTTAAAAAAATAACTTATCATAGCATACATACAAAAATTACCCAAGAGTTGGATTAAAATTAAGGAGAAAAAAATGTAATAAAATAGGTATTAATACAAGAAAAAAAAACTTTTTTTTTAAAGAAAAGTTACTCAAATAGGTATTTTATTTTATTAAATTTTTGGATAGTTTTAGTTTAGTTCCAGTTTAAAAATTTACCGGATGTTAAAAAAATCTGTATTACATTTAAATATGAAAAAAATCACTTAACGTTTTCAGTGCGTTGCCAGTAGTGTCCCGAAAATAAAAGCTATTTTTATATTTAATTTATTTTTCAACCAACCTTAACCGTTTACTGGCGATTATTAACTTTAGGTTATAATTCAAGAGAATATGATATACATTTTGGTAAGTAAAAGCGGTCATGTAAATTAAATGACAAACTGGAACTGAAAAAAAAAATGGACGAAACAACTGAAAACTCCACATAAATGGTACCTGGTTACTTTGACCATAGACAAATTATTAAGGGCTGTCCCAGTACAAAAATTTAATCCTTACATGATTGTTGGTGAGTCAAGGTCATCATTAAAATGATTTTAAGAGATAAATGAAAATGTTTAATAATTGTTTTTTTTTTGTTTTATAAAGGTTGTCTCTTTTTATGGGGGAAGTCAGACTATACTAGAGGTGTACTTAGCATTAGCATTATTTGTATTCTATACTAACCACATATAGAATATACAAGTACCATAGTGCCCTATATACATACATAAATTAATAAAGTAAGTTGCCTGGTAGGTAAAGACATGTAACTTTAAGAAATTCATTAGTTTCCACCTGCAAAAAATAATCTTTATATAAACTTATGTGTTCTACATAAATAAATATAGTCCATGACTTTAATTTTACCTATTTAAATAAGACTATCGCACCGAATTTTCCCCTTGCAATTTCATTGGTATGTACAGTAATATAGTTTATTTTTTATATCCCTAAAAAAAATTCTTTTAATTCTATGGCATTTTTTATTCTATTTAAAATTATGTCTAGATTTATATTTAGCCACGGTATTTTGACATCACTGGCTAAAGGTTTAGCAAATTTTCACGTTTAAAATATAGCTTTTCAAATTTAAACTTATCTGGTGAAATACTGGTTAGGGCGGTTAAATATGCAGAAGTACGATTCTCAACTGCTTTTAATACAACTTTCCACTACTTATATGATGTAGTATAAAAATTTCCCTAAATGATGTTTATAATAATGGAATGTAAAAATGATACATTTGACTATAGAGAGAAACTTAAAAAAAAAAACTTATTCTTATTACATCTTATGGGGCACACAATTCGAAAAATCCTTGAAACAATTAATTATGTATTATCAAAAACAAAATTAAGGACACACTTTTTGTTTATCATCTCTGCTCTAAAATATTGACTTATATCAAAACTATCGTACAAAAATAATAATTTATCTTTAACACCGCGATGTGGTTTCGACACTTGATGTCATTAATCTGATGTGGGGCGTCGCAGAGTTGGCCTTTTGATGTCTCATGACGACATTTTGCCGATCGATGAGCCCCGTTGTGACAACTTCGAGGGGTATAAATGGTCTCGCTGTAGTGTATTATGTGTAGGAAAATAATTAAAAACACAAGATGCAATTTTACATTAACCTTCTTAAGCTGTTTTAGATAATCTTATTCATAGGTTTGGTGTTCAGTTATTGAATGCTCTATTAAACTAAAATTATTAAATAAAGAAAACATTAGGTTAATTTTTTTAAAAATAAACAGACTCACATTGTTACCCTTTATTTAATAATTTTCGAAAAAAACTTGGACTATTTTTTGGTAAAATATATTCATACAACATGATTTTTCTGTTTTCATTAGTACTTTTTAATATAATTTTAGGGCCACCAATGAAAACTTATAAAATTCTTATGTGTCTTTTTTCTATTGTTAAAAAGCACTTCCTTTGTGCTTTTTAAAAACCTATCATGTAACTTTTTAAAGGGAGGCCCCGAACTTCCCGCTTTCTTCGTTCATACCTAGAGTGTCAAGACTATGAAACCTGCTGCCCGCAGAAGTTTTTCCTTCTCCTCCCAATCTCCAAATATTCCCGTGTGAACAAACTTCCCCTTACCATACTTAAGACACCCACGATAAGTTAGTACATAGGCATGCATCAGTCTTCGTGGACTGTCCCAAGATAAAAAAAAATATATATTTTAAAATTTTGAATTTTACTACTGGTAAAAGAGCGGCGCATTAGGAAAAACAAACATTGAATAATTTCAATTAGAAATTTGGTTATAATCGGATCATCGAAGCAGCGGGCGCGGTTACAACCTGTACGAATTTGTTCTGGATGTCTTTTATTATGCATTTATTGATGGGAACTTATTTTAAATTTGAATAATGCGAGCTAGATCGAACCTCCAGCCTACGAGGGTTTTGAACCATAGTTCTAATAACAACAACTCTATAGCACTTAGTGCAGCATGCATGTTTTCAGTTTCATGGAAACTGGTCAAGTGAACTCAGGCACCTTTGGTTTTGTCAGCATTCGGTGTCGATATATTTGTTATGTTTATGTAATTTTACTAAATTTTATTTAACCAATTAACTTATTATATACAAAAAAATTAATTAATTGCCAAATCCTAAAGTATCTGGAAAAACACAAGATTTAACATGATAGACAGTATGGATTCCGTCACAGAAGATCTACAGCGGATCTTCTTTCCTTTGTCTCACACAACTGAAACAAGTCCCTTGATTTTCTTGGTGAATCCCAGATCGTTGCTTTTGACATATTCAAAGCTTTTGATCATGTCTGGCATAATGGGTTTTTTAACAAACTTCCTTGTTACGTCTTCTACCTAAGCTTTGCTCTTGGCTCTACAGTTTCCTTTCTCATGCGTGTTAAGTTGTTTTCCAAATCAAAATGACTTGGTGGCTTAGGAGGTTGAATAGTAGAGTGGAGAGTACTATCCTCAGCAAAACTATGAATGAGATTGATTGTGATAGATAGAAGATTGTTAATGTGTATAAGAAACAGCGTTGGTGACAGCACTGAGCCCTGGGGCACCCCACCATTAATTTGGTAGAAGCTGGAAGAATGACCATCTACAGTAACTGATATACGTCGATTCTCATGTTTAGGGAATGGCGTCCCCTACAACACTTAGCATTCTGGACTCAAAAGAGAGCCATACTCACAGACAGGCTACCTCTTCTTGCCCACCATCGAGCTGTAGGTGATCTATCGCTCATCCATAGATATTTTTACGGCTTCTTCTTAGAGGAGTTGGCCAGTATAATTCCTTCTCTGACAGCTCCCAACAGAGCAACACGTAGTGCAACTTTAATGCATCCTCTACCAGTTCAGTTAGAGAGGCCTTGAACTTCCCACTTTCTTCGTTCCTTTATCCCTAGAGTGTCAAGACTATGAAACCTGCTGCCCGCAAAAGTTTTTCCTTCTCCTCCCAATTTCCAAATATTTAATTCCCGTGTGAACAAACTCCCTCTCACCACACTTAAGACACCCACGGTACATTAGTTCTTAGGCCTCAGCCTTCGTGGACTGTCTCAAGATAAAAAAACTTATTATATATGTTTAATTATATAAGTATGATGGCTGCCTAGCCCATCATTGCATGCTAAATTTAAGAGCACTGCAGTGTATATTTAAGAAGCGTTGACAGCAAGGGCACATAATAATTAATTAATTAAAAATTTTTACAGAATCTATAGTACTTAAACTATATTATTTCGTTAATAGAATTTTAAAATAAAGTATAAAAAATCTTGATAGGCATAAGAATTTATATCTCAAACCCTACAGTTGTTTAAAAGTGTACTAAATAGAAGCCTCTTCAACCACCAAAGAAAAAATCTTTCTTTGTAGAAGTAATGGACTTCACCATTTTAAAGTATTTGAAAATTGTATCTATTTATCCTAGCCTAATAATTATTATTTAATTAAACTCAAATTTTTACAACATTAAAACGACAAATTCTAGAGTATAATTTAGTGATATCATATGTAACAAATTTTCCATTGTATTTTTTTAGGATGAAATGCGATGAAGGCGAATAACATAAATACAGCAAATGTAATAAACCTAGGGTTAAAAAATTTCTGGTAAAATTTTACATATATTTTACTTTCTTTACTTTAAGTTTCTGAGGATATCAGTTTAAATAAAAAATACTTGGCCTTTCTACAGAACATATATATCTATGTATTATTTTTGAAAAATACACTTCTTTATAAATTATAAAAAGCCAGTCTGATCTTGCAATAACAACGACAAAACACATAAAAAAAATATTTCAAAAGCTTTAATTTTTTGTAAAATTGATTGAAATTCTAAATAAATTAAATTTTAATAAACAAATATTTAAATCTAAATAAAAAATGTTAAACGTAACTACAGGTGTATCTTTTACCAGTCAAATAATTTTAAGACGTTAGGCCAAAGTCAAAAACTTAGAAAGTGTAGAGCAGTTTTTGTAATTCTTATCTTAAATAGTATAATATAATTTAGATGCTACACTTGTCTTATGACGGGTTGCCAAATCATTTTATATCTTTAAAATTATAAAATCAATGTTATTAAGATATAAAACGTTTGTAATATATCTTTTAATGTTTTTTGTTATTATTATTGTAAGAGCAGACTAGCTGTTCATAATAAACAAAAAAGTTAATAAAAAAAATATATTTATACTCTAGAGAAAAGTCAAATTATTTTTTATTTAAAATAAATATTTTTTAATAGATAAAATTGGTATAAAAACATTTAATTAAAAAAATAAAAGGCAAAATGTAGATTGCTTAAAACCTACTTTACCATTAAAAAGTATGTGTTTTTCTAAATACCGATAATACCAACAAAATAAAATATAAGAGATAAGAAAACAGATATTTTTTATATTATATGACTTTTTCTTTAACCAACAATTACTGCAAGGTCATCTTATTCAGATTTAAAAAAAAAATTATTTTGCCTACCAATATTATTATATTTGCTATGCACCCTTTATTATTTTACTTTTATGTTAATTATTTTTAACCTACTAAACACCTTTTTGCAAAATTAAATCTTTTTAAATTTAACAAAAGAGTTTTTAATATCCTAAATAATACTTCTTTAAATGAACTAAAAATACAAATTACCACTTGTATATTTTTTATTATTAAAATACTAAAACGAAACGATTTAGTCCTAGTACTAGGATATTTTTTAATCCTAGGGCTAGGATATTTTTTAATTTGCCATGTTCTGTATTTTTGTAACTGGAATATCAAGCCATATCTTACAAAATTCATGTTTCTCGGAGGACTCTAATATCAAAGGAATATTTTCTTTTATATTAATATGAATTATTTCAAGAAAATTGCGGATCCAAAGAAATTTATTATGACATTTAGGATGAACAAGAAGGGAGCTATTGTTCGTGGTATTATTTTCGATGTTAAAGATATTCTGAAATCACCCTTGAAGAAGATATATAAGTGTAGGGGTTAGTTGCCTACTGCCTTTTGTAATAGCACGAACTGACCTTTGTAAATGTCACCCTATTAAATTACGCCGTCTAAGAATTGCTTATATTTAATTTTCTTTATTTCGTTTATACAGGGGTTATACTTTTAACTAAAAATAATTTTGTTGTTAAAAAACAAAATGTTTTTTAAAGGTTCTATTTTTTTAAGTTTCCTTAAGACTATTTCACTAGCGCGTTTTACATCTGCAAAATGTCATAGAAACGGTCTATTTTCTTTCTACACCTACTTGGACTAAACCATCACTATTATATGGTTCAGTAAAAGAATAACCTAAAAAATGATTAATCTAACTTAAATATTAAAGAGGTAATAAGTTAAATCATTCCACTTACTACACATGGGCAGTAGAACTTCACTTAGAGTCAGTTCTTTCAATTTTTGAAGGTATATATTAATTTAATAGAATAAAAATCAATACAAAACACTTACTACGGCCTTAAAACTTAGTACATTAGTATGCCATTTATGCAATGTAAGGAAATGACTGACCTTGTAAACGCCATTTGATATCATTTTTACTGAAATTAACATAAAAAAGATATATTGAAAACTTTGTTGTTTAAAAAAAAACAATCAATTAAACGTAATTTAAGTTAAATAATTAAATTTTTAATGTTAAATAATATTGACCAAGATGAATAACCTATATTTAAAAAATGGCCGTTAGTCATAATATGCTTTACTTTAACCATATTTGGAAAAAGCATTTTAAAACAGTTTTTTATAGTTTTTAAATTTTGTCTTGAAACAGTTTGCGTAGACTAAAAGCTTAAGTACCTACTAAGTAGAAGGAGAGGAAAAAAGTTCTGCAGGCAGTAGGTTCTATAGCCCAAACATTTAGAAATGAGGAAAGAGAAGTTCGGGGCTCATCCTGTTGGACTGTAAAGTAGTGGCGTGGATAATTTTATTTTCTGGGGGGGTAATGCAAATATAATATATAATATATATATATATATATATATATATATATATATATATATATATATATATATATATATATATATATATATATATAAATATATATATATATATATATATATATATATATATATATATATATATATATATATATATATATATATATATATAAATATATATATATAAAAAGACTGGCGTTTTTCAAACGAATGATCCAGCCAGATTGTTAACGATAAAGTTTTTACGGCTTAACATTCTGGCGGGTGAAGTTCTTTAGTCGGTTTGTAAAATACGAATTGTTTTAAAAAGTTTTTAAAAAAAATATATTTTTTCCCATAGATAAAGATACATATTTGACAGCTTAAAATTAGGAAAAAAAAATTTTTTTGTACCTATGAAAAAAGTTAAAAAAATTTTTTTTAAAAACCATTTCATGAATAAAACAAATAAATAAAAATTTATTATTTATTAACAAAATAAATTAAGAATTAAAAAAAAAATAACATTCTCATACTGTATATGTAAATTTACATAAGATCCCAAAAATAAAAATAAACAAATTAATTTTAATTTTTAAAAAAATAATTTTTGGGGAAGGGGACCACTAACTAAAATGGCACCTACTTGTATATTTTACGTGAGCCTTCAAACAAAGGCATTTTTTAGTGCAGCATTGCATTTTCCCCTAGGTTTGCACTGATTTTTTTAAATCCTTGTCCTTGAAATTGCAAAATCTTAGAAACTGCTTCCCTTAAGGTGATATTAACATATATGAAAAAATTAAAATTAGAATTGCCAACTAGATTTAATTCGTCTCTGGAAAACCATCGTTAAAAAGGCGACCATGCTCTGTCCTTTTAGGGGGGCCAACCCCATTTTGTATATTCAAAATATTTCCTAGTACTTTTTTTTTGGGAAAGGGGGGCCCCCATAAATTTTTTGGAATTCGACAGATACATGCTCCCCCACTTGCAAATCCTTGAATTTGTTTTTTTTTTTTTTAACCATTTGGTCAGCTGACGTTTTTGGCCAATTGTACATTTTTGTTCTTTTTGTTTTTTTTAATTCTTTTTTTTTTACAAAGATTGCCATCCCTTAAATTTTTTTCACAGGATAAGCACAGGTTTTTTTTTTCCCAATTTCTTTATTTTTAAAACATTTTCTGTTATAGAGTTAATAATCGTTGACCTTTTTTATATATATATATATATATATATATATATATATATATATATATATATATATATATATATATGAGGAGCGGGGAAAATTTTTTAATGACCCCCTTCTTACAAGAAAGTCTTCTTTTTTTTCCTACCGATAAGATGAAGGGGAAATTGCCCCCTTTTTTTTAAGGGGTACTTTTACGGGGCCATGCCCCGAGACACTATTACTTATTCCCTAGCAGCTCCCCAAAGAGTAACATGATGCGCAAAATCATGCATCCCCCTTTCAGCACTGGCATAGGGGGGGGGTTTTTTTTATATATATATATATATATATATATATATATTTATATATAATTTTTTATATATATATATATAAAAAATATATATATATATATATATATATATATATATATATATACAAAATATATATATATATATATATATATATATATATATATATATATATATATATATATATATATATATATATATATATATATATATATATAGGGTAAGTCTTTTAAGTGGGACCCTCCGTTAATTGCTTTAAATATTCAAATTGGGAAAAAATGTTTTATAAAAAAAATTTTTTTTTGCTGCTCTTTTTTTGCAAACAACGTTTGTATACGGGGGGTATTGAAAAGTCCGAAAGGAACCAAAATTTATTTTTTTAAATGACTCCTTTTTTTTTTTGTTACATTTTTGTTTTCTGCATCAAATCCTAGATATTTTTTTTTCCCCGATATCATATAATTATATTCAACTGTTTAAATATTCGCATTTAAATAAAAATATAGAAGGGAAAAATCCGCTTATTTTTTAACGTTTTTAAAAGTTTACATGGTTTCAGCGGTTTTTGAGAGTTCAAAATTAAGAATAAAAAAAATGTCATAATGACAGTTTTATTAATCTGTTTGTTTTAATCGTTTTTTTGTTTAAGGTTTTACCTATTTCTATTTTTCATGGGATATCTAATTACTTATTAACTATTATTATGCGGTTTTTCCTTTTAAAAAAACCCCTAAAATCATAGAAACGTAAAACAATATTAAGAGATGAGCGGTTTTTTTTATTCTAAATTTGTATTTAAATGAGAATATCTCGAAAAAAATTGAATTGGGGGTATGATATGCCAGAAAAAATATTGGGGTTTAAAGTAAAAAAAAAATGTAACACAAAATATGGGAGTCTTTAAAAAAAATTTAAATTTGCCTTTTTTAAAATTTTTTATACACCATGTATACATAACGTTGTTTAAAATGTAGAGCAGAAAACCCCAAAAATTTTTTTTTTAAAGGGAAAAATTTTTTTTTCCCAAATTTTAAAAATTTAAAGAAAAAAGGGGTCCCACTTTCCCCGACCCCCTGTATATATTTTCCAAAATGTTTTTTTTTTGTATTAAAAAAAAGGCAAATTTTTTCAAATTAAAAACCAAAAAAAAAATTACTTTAATAAAGTTTCACATTCTGTTTCAAAAAAAAAAATTTCCCCAAACCCAAAAAAAAAAAAAAAAAAACGTTAAGGGCAAAATCTGAATTTTTAAACCCTTTATCAGTGTAGTACATGATGACGAATATTATTTTTAGAAAACCTTGGAAAATATATCATCTATCCTTAGTTTAATGAGTCTAAATTTATCCACGTTTAAAATAAAAAAAAATTTTATTTTTTTCTCTAAAATCTTAACAGCTCTATAATTAAGAACTTATAAGGTCTGGGACATATGTTTATGGATCTTTTTTCTGTATTTTTATCCAATTAGTCATAAAAAATTATTAGTGTTTACTCTAGCCAAAAAAAAAGTATACATACCTTTGAATCCTATATATCATGTTTACATGAGAATAAGGGATTTATTTTTAAAACTCGGTTTTCGCCGTTGTGTCAATTTAAAATTATTCTTAATTATTGAATTAACTAAAAAAATTTTCCATTTTTTTTTACATCTCGTGTATTGTTTATTGATATAGGTATCAAAGCCCGCGTATGTTTTGCCCATCTATATCGCCGCCAAAGCTTTGTTAAATTTTGACACCGCTAGACAAAACGCGCATATGTCAGAAGGCTAGTTATCGCAGTATTAAAATACGATTAAAAGAAAAAATAAACATTTCATTTTAAAAAAATAATATAAAGAGATCGATAATTTTAGGTTTTTAATATCTTTTTGATTTTTAATTTTTGTATAGCATTTTGCAGATATTAATTTGCAAAACCAAACCTAAAATATCTTTTTAACATTTCTGGGGGGGGGGATAATTACCCCCCCCCTTACCTATGCCAGTGCTGTAAAGGGATGCATGATAGTTGCGCATCATGTTACTCTACTGGGAGCTGCTAGGGGGGAATAAGTATTATTGTCTCGGGGCATAGGCCGTAAAAGTACCCATTAAAAAGGGGCAAGTTTCCTTCATCTTATCGGTAGGCAAGAAAAGAAGACATGCAATATCTTTTTTGCGAGGTATATAAAATCTTCTGAGTCTTTTATAGTTTATTAATTAACAAAGCCATAAAACATAAAAAAAATAATTACCAAACGAAAGTTTTAAATTACCAACCTATACACCATTTTCTTTTTTCCGTATGACTATTGTTTTGCCAAATTTACCCAAAACTAAAGGCTATTAGGAAAGTTATAAATTCGTTCTCAGAATAAATTAAATTTACTTTAGTGTAACGTAAGCAATTATGTAAGTCATGCCACAACATTGCCCTTTATCTCGGACATAGAATAAACCTTTAAAACAGCTGCCGTCTGAGACGGTTTCTATGCAGATTGTTATTTTACCTCAAAAGAAGTCTTAACGTCATAGCGGAATTACGTGTCTAAAATAGATATTACGGCTATCACGGTAATTACGAGGGTCCATGCCATATGAGCCGTTCTTCAGTTATTGCCCTTTTGGATATTCGCTGCCATTATGTGGGATAAGCGACGAAATAAGACGATTTTATTGCTAGCTAGTGCTTATTTTGAATGAATTCATAATACTACGTAACTAACCTTTCATCTTTATTATAAAAATTAAAATTTATTAATGTTTAAAATTTTCTCATTTGTTCAGTTTTTTGATAAAAGAAATTAAAATAAGTACTTTCGACTCCAGAAAAAAATATTATAATCAAACTACGGGACACCTATAGTTTGGCAAGTATATCTGTGACAGTGCGGCGTCGGTAAGGGGAAGGTAGTTGTAAAACAAACATGGCTCACTTCATTCATAAAAAGCACAGCGGCGTGCACGTTATTTAAAAGTTCAGAAATATTTTATTATTTGTTTCAATGAAATAATGTATAAAATATACATTTATGTTTTATTTTAAATATATTTTAAATGTCACCAAACATTAAGGCATTTAAGGGCCATCAGTTACAATTTCACAAAATATTTTTGGGAAAGTCAAAAAAGCAGAAAAACTTTATTATCTAATTGATTTTTTTAGTAGTCTACCTTCAAGTTAGACGGTATGTTTAATTTTTGCTAATATTTTGCAATGAAAAAATAAAAACAGTTTTAAAAATATCATTTTACATTCCCTGCAGTATTATCATTGTGATTTATGCTTTATAAAAAATACTTACTAAGGCATACGCTTACGTTTAAGCGGCAATTTAAGAAAATTGCTTGCGGCTTCTTCATCGCAAACCCTATTAACAGAAGAAAACAAAAACAAAAACAAAATGGACAAAAGTATTTTTAAAAAAGTTTTTATTTAATTTATGAAAAGCTATATGCTTTGTTCTGTGTATAACAGTGTCAAGATGTAAAATAAAAGCGTATTGCTCAATTTTTATTTAGTGACAAGCGGGTTGCCTAATCTTCGGGAATTGCCGGCTTTCTTTGTTACTTTCTAACAGCCTAATAAAGACAATACTATTTTCATATTTTTTTACGTAAAAAAGGTATAAAAACGGATAATGACCCTTTTCGCAAAAAGTGTTGCAAACAGATAACTTGCCTACTCCAGTTGCCGCAGCAACGTATGCTTATTTCCGGATTTTCATCTGCGCGGACCAGAATTTCCTCTTCTTGTTCGGCAGTTATAGTCTTCAGGCAACCTGTGGAATCCTGTTTATAGGACAAAAAATACCTGTTTCTCTTAATCGGCCGTAACATTTTTTTGAAGATCTTTAATTCAGATTGTGCTCGATTCAGATAGAGTTCCAAATATCGTCTCTGGACTCCTTATCCATTTAAAATTTCGTACGCGTATACACACAACATACCTATATAGCATTTCTGCGTTTGAAAAATAAGTGACTCGGTATTATTAGTTAACATACGATAAACTCAAAAATTAAACATTATCTGACAAATCCAAGTTACAATATTCAACAAAAAAATAACAACATGGCGGTTTCATAGCAATTGCATCTCTATTAAGTTCATTTGTTTTCTCATAGCTTATCTTTAAATAAATATATTTGCAAATTATTTATAATTTGCAAATACATTGGGAAAGGAGCACTATATTATACTTTAAATTCAAATATTTTCGAAATGGTTACCCTGGACGACTTGAATAACTTAGTATGTCTTTTTACGTAAAAAATATGAATAACGTACCATTTTTAATAAAAACTTTAATAAAGTCAGGCACATTACACATTAAAATTACACAAAAAAAATGTTTTTTCGTCCTCAATAAAACCCTATATTTGCAAAATTTTGTGCAAAAGCGTTATTTTTCACAAAATTATTAAAAAAAAAACAAAGTTTAAATTTTAACACCCCGTATCTTAGTTAATATCAACTTTTGGTTTAGGCAAATAAATTCCAAGTAAGGAGTATGTTATTTTTCCATGTACTATTAATTAGCAGATACCCTGTATATCTTTTAGTATATTTTTTGGGACACCCTGTATAACTTAAACTTACTGTAAAAGGTAAAAGACAAAAAATTCTACACTTTCTTCAACACCTATGTACAAGGTAGGAAAACAAAAACTTATTTAAGAACACACAATACCAAACTTACAAACTTAACTAAATACTTAAAAATAAAGATAAAACCTCCGCCCCCAGACACTAAATGTTTTAATATTCGATGTTCCAAGAAAGGAAGCAAAGATAGCGCAAACACTTCCAATTGCGACTCAATTTACCCCACAGTAACAAAACATGTGACAAACTCCACCAATTAGGTTCGTTTAGGACGCAACTGGACATGCCTTTTGTTGGATGTTGCCGGTTTAGCCAAGGTCAATAAGATCTTTGGAAAATAATTACCTTTTATAATATGTATACGTAAAACAAAATAGTTATTAATAAAAATTAAACTATATAACAACCACATTAAATTTTTAGCTTTTTCCAATATTATATTTTGTTATTTTAAAAAAACTAGTTTTAAAATTAAAATTACTACTTGACCAGCACTAGAGCTTTCTTACAGGTTAACTTGGCACACACGCATATTTTCGTTCGAAATAGTTCGAATTCCTTTCGTTGTCACAGATATATTTGCCAGACTATAATTGGGACATTTATCACATGGGACACTTTACTGAAGAAATTTTTGAGTCCGTGAACTATAGGAAACTTACAATACTTGTAACACCCAGTAAAAAATGCATTATCAATCTTCCTAATTTGTTACGCCTCTCCTCTCATGGGGTAGCACACTACCGGCCTTCAGAACCAGAACCACCCTCTATACTGCCAATCCTCGGACTCCCGGTACGTTAATCTATTTATACTTTTATTTAATAAAATATTTAAAGACATTCTAAATTATTTTCCAAAAGTAATCGTGATCGATGAAATTATTATTTTTTATTCACAAATTTGTAACAGCAACAAAAAATATTAATAATAATTGTTAATAAAAAAATATGAAAAAAATAATTTCCAGAAGAAACTTTTCCTTATATTCCTTGTGTGCTCCAGAGATATGCAATTAAGTGGACTTTATTTTTTTCTCGAAAACTAAGCGAAAAAAATTAAAAGACAAAAAAGTTGTATTTTTATTTGCTTAATTCAAAGAACATAATAAGAACTGCACAAAAGTCAGTGGCGTACATTTTTTTGTTACAAATATTATAGATCCCGTTCGAGACGCCACTGGCTTAAAAAATTTAATCGAGTTAGGGCTAGATTAGCTCTTTAATGTTATAAACATCAACGTCAAATTACAATAAAACTAGGTACACGATATTTAAGATATCTACGAAAAAACATTTTTTTTTTATTTTAACACCCTGTATCTTGTGAACGAAGAATTTGCGGACCCATGTTTATATGAATTTTTTGTATTAAAATTCCTGAAAGAATCGTCTGTTAAATTTAAGGTACATACTTAAACATACTTAAATGTGGTGAGCAGGTGTAGTGGCAGCGTACCAGCCTCTCACTGGTGAAGACCCGGGTTCGAATCCAACATTATCCATTGGACTTTTTCATGGCTCGTCACCTCACAGAAGGCAATGCAAATCCACTGTGTAGTATTTCTGCCTAGTGAGCCCTCTCACATGTGCTTCGAAAGGCGCGTTAAGCCGGTGGTCCCCATATCTGTGTCTAGTTGGTACGCAACACAGATATGTGCGACAGGGCGCCTTTGCTCTGAATAGAGTATGGCACAGCAAGAAGATACTTAATATAATATGTATAATCATTGATTTTATTTTATTTTTTTTATTTAGGCAAAATTAATAAGTGGGCATTTATTTCGGACAGCTTATAAGGATTTGATTTCGCAAAGACTGAGTAGGCTGAAGTCTAGGGCAACAAATATAAGGGGCGGCAAATTAACAATTCATTAAAAAAAATCGGCCAGATTCACTTAACCTAGGCTTCTATTGACGAAAAACATTTAATGTCCGTCTGGTATATTATTTGACAAATATTAATATTATGTCAAAATCAGTTAAATACGAAATATTACCCTAGGGCGTTATTAAAAAAAATAACGCCCTACCTACAAATTTACCAATAAATAAAAAATAAATTATCTTCATTTAAGCATTTTTTACGAAAATACAAGCATACTTACACAATATACTTACCATAATAAAAATTATTTTTTAAAGTGAAACGTACAATTTTCAAACTGACCGGAAAATTCCACATTTCCATACCCCACCGCAGTTGCTGTGTTACTTGAAGTAATATTTTTTCCAACTACAAGGGAAGCATTAGCCAATTTGGAGCTTTCACTATCATCCACGCACCCTCCTGCTACCGAAGAACTCTTCCAGCCTCCTAACCTCATCTCCCGCATCAGAATGAATTGTTGCCGCTGTACGTCTTAAACAATGACCTGTGTTCGCCTTAGCATCAGGTAAACCCAAATATGTAGCAATCTTAAACGGTATATTTCCAAATGTATTTTTATCTTTAGGCTGCACAGTACATCGTTCATCACGATAGCACAAAAAAACCTATCAATAGGTGCACTTTTAGGTCGCAAAGACACATAGTCCCGAATTAACTTTGTTGCGCACATTTCACTGTCATCAATAACCAAAAATCTCCTTGCTTGCCCATTTTTACTTTGTGGAATGTCAATAAATATATGCTGACCCATATCACGCACATCGGAAAACTTCATTTTCACAAGCTCGTCTCTTCTACAAGCTCCGAATACACACATTACTAATGCAACTTTATCTGCCAAATATTTTTCAGTCGGCGCTTCTTTCAAAAAAGTTATAACTTGTTCGCGAGTCAGAACCTTTGACTTTTTAGGCTGATAATTTCTCCCAAGTTGCTTTAGGAACTGTTGCAGAGAAATCAACTTTTTATTACTTCTTATCTTCTTATGAACTATTAATTCTTTACGTAACATTTAAAACTTTGTCCCAAGGGAATTTGGAGCATATAACTCTGACAAATCTTGAAAATAAACCATCAAAACGGTTTCGTCCACACGATCCACGCAGTGTTCCATCAGCCAGGCCTCAAAATGGAAATATTCTTTCTCGTAAATCCGCCTAGTTTTTTCTGGCACAAACGCATGCTCAGCTTTAGCAGCTTTCACTAAAATATTTTTGGGGAGATGGGTATTTTCCACTACTTCGGACATTTTTATGCCTCAATCGCAAAATTATTTTTTATGTGCTCTCTTATTGACAAATAACTTACAACCATGGTTACCACAATTACGTTTCGACAATTTTTTCAGTTAAATGCTAGTACTTGATTTGGTTTAAACTAATACATTCAAAATTCATTCAAAGTTTTCAAAGTTTTCTCATATAAAGAATATTTAGTCGGACATTAAACGTTGAAAGCACCACGGGTATTAAGGATAATAACGATTTCGGTCAACGTATATCCCACAAAAACACCATCAACCTCAAGCGTTATTATCCTTATAATACCCTTGATACCATATACTTATAAACCAATATACTGCTTACATTGACATATAATTGAAGCCAAGAGAGAGAGAAAGGCATATTCGACGTCCCATGTAATAACGTATATGTCCATCTCAAGATGGAGTCAGCATATCTGCGCATGCTTTAAAAGCTCTTTTTGGATTGGTGAAAGTTTAGACGATCGATAACCGTTGTGATGACCAGCCAATAGGATGTTAGAATTTTACTCATGCGCAGTTGGAAGCTCTCCATCGTAAAATAGACTTATGGAAAATTTATATTATGTTTGGTAGTGCTATCTCTCTCTGTTGGCTTCAAAATATCATCACACAGCTTATGAGACGTTATCAGTATATTGGTTTATAAGTATATGCTTGATACCTTAATAACTATAACAAATCCGGCTCCACCTACGCAGCGTAGGCTTCCCTTACACCAATCATGGGTTCTAAAGACCAGGATCACCATCTCTGTGGTACAAAAATGGCCCTCAAATTGCAGTAAATTCAGATGGCGCTGGTAATCCCAAGACCCGTTTAAAACCAATAACCCCGCTGTTTTAATCAAATAGTAATAATTTTAATAATATAATTAATGATTTTACAGAATGAAAGGTTTAAAAAACAATTAGTATTGGGTTTTGCCTATAATTAAATAATACATAGTACAAAAAAGGAATTATTTCTTTTAACATTTTAATTTATATTTTGTTTTTATATTATGAAATTTGTTTGGTTTAAAGAATTGTTATTTAATTTCATTATATTTTACTTTTGTTAAATTTGTTTATTAAATATTTATAAACATTTCTGGTATAGTTTACATTCTTTTAATTTTTCGTTCTGATATCGGTGGGCAGGAAAAGGAAGCTTTTCTATAAGAGTGGGATCATTAATAAGACGAAAACTTATACTACAAATTATAATTTGTAAAAAATTTTAAATAGAAATTATAGTATGATTTTCCAAAAATTATCCTCGTTAGAAGTGTTCCTTGCAAAATTTTTGGACATAATTTAAGCACCAGGTTTTATTATAAGAAATTTTTTTTTTAATATTATTTGAAAAAAAATAAGGCCGTGTTTTTAAAAATCCCTTTTTAAAGGACAGGTACCCCACAGCCTATCGGTGGGCAGGAAAAGGAGCTTTTTTTAAAGAGTGGGATCATTAATAAGAGAAAACTTATACTACAAATTATAATTTGTAAAATTTATGTTTTATATATATATATATATATATATATATATATATATATATATATATATATATATATATATATATATATATATATATATATATATATATATATATATATATATATATATATATATATATATATATATATATATATATATATATATATATATATATATATATATAAAATAAATATACTTTCTTTCGACCTCCCATTAAATTACAGCAAAAATAGGGAATGGGTCTGTTATGGGTTAAATGATCAGAAACATTTAATTCTTAACCCTCATATTTCGACACAGTTTGTGTCTTTTCAAAATACTAAAACAACATATTACGTTAACAAAAAAAAATCCCCCTAAAAAAAAAACTACACAAACAAAAATTTATTTTACAATTATTGTTATTAAAATACCGACAACATCACAAAACAAGAATTTTACGAGACCCGTTCGATTTAGTTTTTAACATATGGATTACATTTCAAGATTAAAGGGAAACACGAGAGCTAAATTCTGAAAATGTAAAAAGAATTTTTACTATTTTTTATTTCCTAAATACATTCAAAAACAACTACAAAAACTTAAAATCCCATAAAAACTATATAAAAACATCTATAACATACAAAAATTTTTTTAAAACAGTTCTAACAAAAATAAACGGGTTTTAAAAAAGTACAAACCAAAATGGCGGAACATAAAAATTTTGAAGATAACTTATACTTAAAATTGGTGACATTTTCTAAAAAAATGAAAGACAAGATCCCTACTTTGCATAATTCGAATATTGTTACAAAATCAGGTTTGGGATGTAACAAATGTTATGTAGGCCAGACATCGAAAAAATTTTAAAAATCACGATAACACAACATAAAAGTGATTGCCGAATGAAACCCCCGCTGGTTGGCTTGTCACTTTCAGGATCTGATCACAATTTTGATTATCAAAATACTATAATTTTGACCGGGAGACGAATTATCGAAAACGAATGTTTAGAGATGACCCACATCATTAAAGAGCCTAAACGATCAATTCTAGATCCGATATTGACCAGTTATGTCATTTACTGCAATATTTTGAAATAGTATTATTATTTGCCCGCCATTTTGGTTTTGTACTTTTCAACCCGTTTATTTTTGTTAGAACTGTGTCTTAAATATTTCTGTATGTTATAGATTTTTTTATAAAATTTTTTTTATGGGTTTTTAAGTTTTTTTTGTAAGTTTTTTTACGATATTATTTTAGAAATAAAAATAGTAAAGATTTTTTTTTACATTTAGAATTAGCTCTTCATTTTAATTTGAAATGTAATCCATATTTAAACTAACAAAACGTGGTCTCGTAAAATTCTTGTTTTGTGATGTTGTGGTATTTTAATAACAATAATTGTAAGTAAATTTTGTTTTGTGTAGTTTTATATTTAAATTTTTTTGTTAACGTGAATATGTTGTTTTAGCCATGTCTTTTGAAAAAGACAAAACTGTGTCGAAATATAGAGGATTAAAGAATTAAATGTTTTCCTGATCATTTAACCCATAACAGACCGCATTCCCTATTTGTTGGTGGGCGGAAAAGGACTTTTCTATAAGAGTGGGATATTAATAAGACGAAAACTTATACTAATATATATAAAATTATATATATATTATATATATATATATATATATATATATATATATATATATATATATATATATATATATATATATATATATATATATATATATATATATATATATATATATATATATATATATATATATATATATATATATATATATATATATATATATATATATATATATATATATTAATAAGTTTTAAAGTGGAACACATTTTTTATATTTAGTATTCTATTGCTATTTTTAAAAAATGATACCTATATGAGAGTAGGAAATGAGATAAGAAATAATACAAAAGTACACATCTCATTTATTACACTAGGAAGTTTACTTTATAACTAATAAAATAGGATTTTTTGTTACAAATTGTTTAGGCATAAAACGTCTTTTTTATTTAACAGTAAGTACGCTGTTTCTATGGGGATAATTCTGAGTTTTTTAATAAATCATGTCGTATCATTTTTTCTTGTGTTTACATACTGCATTGTATTTGGGGTTATAAAATACTCCTAAATATTACTTTTATGTATTTAAACAATAAATGGTGTAATGTGTACTTACTTAACAGAGTTATTTGCAAATAAAATTTTAAAAATTTTCCTTTTTTACACTATGTAACTTGTTTTATTAGCTTTATGACCCAATTATTAATTAATTTAAATTTAAACATGAGCACCGTAATAATTTGCAAAAATTAATTGAAATCATTGGAATATTTTAAAATAAAAATCTGTAAAGGGTCAATAACAAGTAATAGCCTGTATATTAATTCTTTTTAATTTGGTTATACACAAAAATTTGTATGTTTTTATTTATTATTTTTTTACCTAATGGTTTTAAGGCCAGTAACTTTTCCGAATTACTTACATTTAATGTACTTTTTTGCAGGATTAAATTATCGTTACCTTTTTTATAATTTAACAAAGGTCGCTGCGGTTAGTTACGAAAAATGGTTAAGTTTTAATTAATAATACATATTTCTTTTAATACCTATTCCAGTGCTTAATTTCAATACTTATCCTTTACTCATAAGCTGCCAAGTTCCGCCGACCATTTAACCTTATGGGGGTTACTTTTCAAAATAACCTTATAACCTTGATTAGCATTAATTACATCTTTAAATGCGGAAAGTATTTATTTGTTTTAATCTGTGTACTCATATAAATCCATTCTCGTTGGATTCACTGGGATGGTCTAATAGATTTCTTTGTCACCTACCCTTGTGATAACCCCTGACCCACCACTCACGGTGCTTCCGAAATTTGTAGACAACTTACCGAAATAATTTAACTGGGAATCCATATTTTTAATACCAAAAAAAACCGAAACCTTTAAATCACAAACCGTGGTTTTCTAAATCCTGTGACAAAGTCAGGCTTTTAAAAACTCAAGCTCACAAATAATTTTTTAAATTCCTAGTACCAAAGCTAGCATTTAAACAAAAAATCAGTATAATCAAACTATCTCAAGAGGCAAAGATCGTTTTAAAATTTGGATAAAAAATTAATTCCTCCCTTGCTCGAATGGCAATAAAGCCTTTTGATCCTTTGCTAGAAACCTTAGTCAAAACTTTTGTACATATTCTTTTTCATCCCTTTATTTTTAAGATGAAATTATTTCTACCTCTAAAAAAAAGCCGAACTGTTTGCCCAACAATTTGCTATCAATTTTACTCTTGATTCTCCTCCTTCCAACAGTTACCCCTGTGCCTCATAAAATGTCCGATATCATTTTTAATGTCAAGCAGATCAAGCGTATTCTTTTTCCTCTAAATACCAAAAAATCGTCTGGGCTGAATAGCATACCAGCAATCGTCTTAAAAACATGTATTCCCGAGCTTGCATCCATCCTAACTCTCCCCTTTTGAATCTCTTACGACAAGGGTATTTTTACGGAGAGCTGAAAAGCTACACGTGTGCAACCTGTTACCAAAAAATATTCCAAAACTGTTTCTTTTAAATATAGACTTATATCTCCTCTTTCAGTTGTTTATAAGGTTTTCCCAAATCTTAAAGTATTTGGAAAAACACAAAATTTTTCGTGACAGACATATGGATTCCTTTACAAAAGATCATTTGTCTCACACAACTGGAGCAAGTCCCTTAAGTTTCTTAGTAAATCCCAGATCGTTGCTCTTAACATATCTAAAGCTTTCGATCAGGTCTAGGCATGATGGGCTTCTTAACAAACTTTCTTCCTGCGGTCTTCCCGCTAAACTTTGTTCTTGGCTCTCCAGTTTCCTTTCTAATCCACGAATATCAGTTATGGTAGATGATCATTCTTCCACCTTCTACCAAGTAATGCAAGGGTGTCCCAGGGCTAAGGTCTGGTACAAACTCTGTTTCTTTCTCACATCAACAATCTTCTTTCTTCCACGATTATTTATATCCATAATTTTGCTGACAATAGCACCCTCCAATTTAATATTTAATTTCTCAAGCCAGCCTCTAAACACAATTTGAAAAAGAAGCGCAGGATAATGCAGTTATCTCTTTTACAAGACCTTAAACTAATCTTGGATTGCGGCGTCAAAAATCATGTCAGTTTAATGCCTCCAAATTACAGTTATGTTCGCTGTCGCTAAAAAGTCTGATAATGCTCATCCATTACATATGAGCGGCCAAGTTCTGCAGAACAAAGGGTTATTTAATCTTGTTGGCATTACCAAATAACTTTATCTGGCATAAACACATTACATCCATAGCCTTAGCAGTTTTAAAAAAGCTTGGATTGGTCTTTCGAGCCAGAAAATATTTCTCTCTTTCTTATGTGTATACTCTGTATGAATCCCAAATTAGACCATCTTTGTCTGTGGGGAATGGCGTCTTCTACAATTCTTAGCATTCTTAATTCCATTTAAAGAAGAGCTATTGGTCATTTGGTTCATCCCACGTTTACAAAAAAGCTTTCTTCTCTTGCCCACTGAACGGCTGTAGCGGTTCTGTAGCTCTTTTATGGGTATTCTTGCTGCTCCGAGAAATTTGACGGTATAATTCCTTCTGTGGCAGCTCCCAACAGCAACACATAGTGCTACTTTTATGCATTATTTTACAGACCAACATGAGTGACCCCAAACTTTCCAGTTTATTCGTTACTTCATTTCTAGAGTATCAATACTATGGAGTCTGCTATCTGCAGAAGTTTCTTCTCTTTCAAATCTCCAAACTGTAAGTCTTGTGTAAATAAACTTCCTTTTACCATACTTAAGACACCCGCGGTATGTTAGTACCTTGGCCTTCAGCCCTCCTGGACTGTCCCAGGAAAAAAAATGTTAATTATTTTATGAAAAAAGGGTCGTTTTTAGTTACAATTGTCCAAATATTATGTATTTTTTAATATAGAAGAAATAGCTTCTTTAAAATTAAATATGTAATTAATAAAAGAGGCAAGATCCAACATGCCTAGGTCAAGATACGTAGCCAGTTAGTTCGGTACATGGGGTTTCCGTTCACCTATATTTAAATAAATATGTTAAAAATATGTTTTACAATTATTTCTTAAATAATTGATCCAATTAATACTTTATATTTATAACAAACCAAAATTGTTATGCCAATAAAAGGTAGATAATATAATATTAAAATAAATTTAACAAAGAGAAAATAACTCGCTCTAGCGTTAAGAATCTTATATATTTTCCAATTTCACTGGGGAAAATTGTATTTATTTTTATCGTTTCTGTGTTCCATACGTTGTTCAGATTGAGAACGAGATTATCCACGGTCCATTGAGGAAAAATTGCTTGAGGGCGTTGAATACATTTATTTTTTAATTGTACCTACTTAGGTGGAAAGAAAATTATAAAAATTATTTTCGCTTCACTCGACCAAATAATGAACTGAATATTTTGACGTTGAATTGAGGTATTTTAACATTTCAAACAAGTTAAAATTTTGTGGTAAGTTTTTAAATTAAAGCAGAATAAACTCCCCTTATTTGAAGTTTTTAATATTGATTAAGTAATTTTTGACTATTAATTTAATAAACTAAGCTGTATAAATTCTCATTTTATGTTTCTTAATTTTAGCAAAAAGATTTCCCGGCAACGTAGCAATGTGTATAAATAATAAATAAAATGAAAACTGCAAAATATATCTATCTATCTATTTATTTATCTATCGTAGCATGGTAAGTTCCCTCGCGGGGGCCCTGAGCACTGAGGCCTAAGCCCATTATGCTCTACACCAACCCTTAAGCATACACAGATTCCATCACCCTGTACTGTCCCTTATGTATGCATTCCTTTTACACTGATATGGCGCTGTCATTTTGCTTACTAGAGCCGCAATTTCCTTACAAGTGATGCAAGTGCTGTTAGTGGCAGGAATCTTATGTCATTTAGATCCAGCCATGCCGTACCTAGACATTTCCCCCGGTGTGCCCTAGTGCTGGGCAATCTCTAAATATATGTATGGCGTCCTCTCACCCCTCTCCACACCATCTACATGCACTTGTCTCACTTTTTCCTATCTTGTTGAGATAGTGTCTGTTTCTACAATGCCCTGCCACTATGCTTATTAGGTTTTTCATTTGTACCCTATTGAAGTCCTTTATGCTCATCGGTAGGTCCTTCCATAGGTCTTTTCCAATAAAAGCCTTTGATTGTCTGGCTTTTGTCTTTTTCCAGTTCTCATCGAACCGTTTCTCTATCCATGTTTCTATCTCTGTCATATCCGTGTGATAAGAGATTTCCACGTTATATTCAGGTCCATTGTCCTCAGCTCCCAAATTGGCGAGTTTGTCAGCCATTTCATTCCCCGGGATCCTCTTGCGTCCAGGGACCCATTGCAGGGTGACTATGGCGGTTTTCGTTACATTATTAATTGTTTCCCGACATCTATTCGTAAGTTCTGATCTGTGCACTGTACTTGTTAGCGCCCCGATCGCTGCCTGACTGTCAGTACGTTATTTTTCCCTTGTATCTTCTATTAAGGCAGTTATGGCTTTGGCTATTGTCATAACTTCCGCCTGAAATACGGTTACACATTTTTCCATTGTTCCATAGAACTTGTAATTCGTCCTTTCTACATAGAAACCGAAGCCTATGCAGCCTCCTTTCTTTGAGCCATCTGTATAGATAACTGTTCCTTCGCATGGTGTCCCACAGCATTTGTGAGCCCAGTCATACGCCAATGCCCTGTCCACATTGTGCATGAGGTCTAAGTGGATTACTGGGGGATGCTACCCTGCTTCATCGAAAGAGCCACAGTTATCACTTGGTCCATGATGTCACAGTGCCCCCCCTGGTCCTCTACCGTCCTCCACACTCCAGTCTTAGTGCCTCTGCGCTTGCTGAGGCCTTGATCATTATAGGGAGAGGTGGGAGCCCCGTGATAATCTTTAGCGATTCCGTAGAAAATAAAAGAATTAATCAAATCGAATTTCAAATCAAAGGTTCGATTAATTCAAATAGTTCGAACTATTCTAATAATTTGAACTAATCAAATAGTTTGAATTATTCTAATAGTTCGAATTATTCAAATAGTTTGAACTATTCGAATAATTCAAACTATTTGAATAGTTTAAATAATTCGGATATATCAAACTATCTGAATAATTCGAATCTTTTAAATAATTGGAATACCCGAATTGAAAAGCTTTTTTTTTAATTATTCAGAAATAGGAATTGATTTTGGCGGCAATTTTGGAAGGTTTGTAATTATTTGAAATTTTTAGTGTATTTGAATGCAACTTATTAGTTAGAAATTCACAATATTGAAAAGTTGTTGTGGTGGTTACTTATAACACACTGAAATATATTAAATTAATTTTGTCTAAATTTTTTTCTTTCATTATTAACCTTTAAGATTAGTCTTTAAAGAAGTTTTATGAAAAAGACTTTATTTTATTAATCAAAGACGTAATTTTAAATCGAAAGTTTAAGAGTTTTCTTCGCATTATTATTTTGAAATAGCTACTACGACTCTAACAATTAGCTTATACAATTAATTATTTAAGAAAATACTAAATTCAAATTGTTCAAACTATTCGAATAGTTGTTCGAATTATTCGAATGATTTGAATTATTCGAATAGTTCGAATCATTCCAATAGTTCAAATCAATCGAATAGTTCAAACTATTCGAATAGCTCGAATTATCGACTCGAAATTCAATTCCTTTTGACAACTATTCACAGACGCCTATTTATTTTGTAAAAGTCCCAATTAAATTTCAACTAAAAGTAATAAAAATGCGTTCTATTTTTATTCTTTTAGTATATCCTGTCTATAAGTTCCTACTATTTAAAAACATAACTTAACCACTCATCGTGTTAAGCACAATTATTACGTGAATTTTCATATCCGCAATATCTTCAAATATTTTCCACACATGCATCAGGCAACATTAAAATTTATCCTGTGTAGCGAAGACAAAGGATTAATCGCAAGGGCGACAACTATGCGATCAACGCATTCCTGCGCGTCAAGACATTCCTATAGGGCTCCGCAAGAGTTAGTAAGACATTTGCCCGTGACGTCGACTCGCGGATGATGAGAAACAGGACAACATTCCCTAAGTTCCACACATTAACCTGTGTGGCACGACATTCACCAAAAATTTTTACATTTGGATTGACTCAGTTGTAAAATCATAGTTTTGATTCTAATAAATTTCAGAATAAAGGCTTTCTGTTTGTAGGTACCCAGGGAAATAAATGTTTCATAAATAATTAATAAGTATTTTGTTTATATAATTATCATTAAATTGATACTTAAGTCAATAAACTGTGATCTCTAAAAGTATTTTTTGCTCTATATAATTTTTGTTTATAATTTTAAATTTTGTTATACTTGTGAATTGTATTAAAATACTTGCACAAATACAACAGTTAGATCAACTTCTTTAAAGAAGCAACAGTGTTGCGACACATGTCAAGTTTTTGTTAATAAAACTTAAAAATAAAAGTTGTCGAAAAGTGTTAAAAATTATTATTTTTTAATTTATCCCTTCTTTGTTATAAATGATCATCCACACAAGCAGTTCATCAAAAAAAATAAAGCAATTAGAGTTTTACTTGTAACATAAGGCTAAAAGGTAATATTAATACGCTCAAGTGTGAGCTTGAATGTTCTCATACAGTCGACTTTACTAAAGAATTTTTTTGTAAAATTGTTAAGATTTCATAATATTTTGCTGCAACCCGATATTAAACATGTACCTCAACCCTTGTAAATATACTAAGTGACATAAAAATCCAAACACCCAGTTTAAATGGTTTTATTTTAATAAAATTTGGTAAATTTATTTATCTTACTGAAAATAACAATTGATGGAATTTGCAGCCTTATCAGTCTGAGATTTCGGTTTTTATACTGCTTTTTTTAAAATTCACTAACAATCTAAAAATTAATATTGCAGCCGCAGTAAAGATCCAAATTTGGCGGATTTTGGTTCTTGACATTATTTACGATTGGTTACGATGCCTAGAGTACGGAGACCTGTACGATTTCGTCAACTTAGTGAGTTTGAGAGGGGCCGTATAGTGGGACTTCGAGAAGCTGGACTTTCTTTTCGGAAAATTGCAGTTAGAGTGCAAAGAAGTGTAGACACTGTGGTTAGCTGTTGTCAGGCATGGCTTCAAGAAGGCCGTACGCGAAGAGCAAGGGGCACTGAACGCCGCCGTAGAACAACAGACCGTGAAGATCGTCGCCTAAGATTATTGGCTTTAAGGGACCGTTTCTCCACTACCAGGTCCATTGCAAATGAATGGTTTGCAGAACATGGAAGACCTATTGGCATGCGAACTGTTTACCGACGAATGAGAAGTTTTGGCCTGTTCTCATACCGACCACACTGGGTCCTCCCTTTAACTCCAGAACACCGACGTAACCGCCTTGAGTGGTGCAGAGAACCGTCACTCTGGGATCAGGAATGGAACAGTATTGTCTTTAGTGACGAGTCTCGATTTTGTTTAGGCATGCACGATGGTCGAGCCAAGGTTAGAAGGCGACGTGGTGAAAGGAGGAATCCATAGTTTTTTGTTGAAAGACATGTTCATCACACTGTTGGAGTTATGGTTTGGGGTGCTATAGCTTATGGTTTCAGGTTCCAGGTCACCTCAGAGGTAACATGACCGCGCAGCGTTATATCCAAGAAGTTCTAGAACCCCATCTTTTACCATATCTTGACACCCTGGCAAATCCAACTTTCCAACAAGATAATGCCCGACCACATGTTGCAAGAGTCACAATGGACTTTCAACATAATGATGTCGCATTGTTACCATGGCCACCAAGATCTCCCGACTTATCCCCAAATTGAACACGTGTGGGATATGATGGGTAGGAGATTGCTCAATTTGTAACGTCCTCCTCAGACTCTAGGAGCACTTCGAGAGGAGTTGGTGATTGCCTGGAATGAGATACCACAGGAGGACATTGACCATCTGATCAGAAGCATGCCTAGACGCGTTGGAGAATGCGTAACACATCGGGGTGCATCCACACATTATTAAAGGTAAAAGGGCTTTAAAGCAATGCAATATTTTAATCTTTTACTTATTATGCTTCATTAAGTACTTATACAAAATTTTATTAAAATAAAATCATTTAAACTGGGTGTTCTAATTTCTATGTCACTTAGTATATTTTAAAAATTAATGTGATTAAAATCAAGTCTACTGTCGTTGTCGTTACAGGGGCTTATGACAATTATAAGTCTGTTGATACAATACATGCATTTTTACCATCAGTACCGGTTGGTTTCAAAATAAGAGAAATTCCTCGAAATGTGATTTATATGCCTGTATCTACTAGAGTTATAGACAACTTTGTATTAAAACTGGTAGATCAAGACGGCGAATTGGTTGCCTTTAGAGAAGAAGTTAATACTGTAAGATTGCATTTGAGAAAATCTATATAGATAAATCTTTTGTGTCGTGTTTGTTATTATATCACAAACTACTGCAAAGAGCACACGTAGTATGGTTATTTAATATAACATATCAATAATCAATTTTAAACAATTCTTAAAACTATAAGTCTGGGAGCAGAAAATTAAAAAAAAAATAAATCCCTAGGCATAATTGCAAAGAATTCTCAAAATAAGTACTTTAAACGTGACGGACTCTTTACACTTTGATAACTCTATTACAAAAATTTAAAGACATAGTAATTTGCGGTAGTTTAATTCCCTTTAAAATGATAAAATTTGCATACCAGTCCAAAACGTCTTTTTACTATTTTGTACAAATAAAACTTTTTGGTACGGCCCTGTATTACATTTTTAAGTAAATTAAATAATTGTTTTGTCATTTTTACGTCAAAAAGGTATACTTGTTAAAAGTTGATATGAGCAACTAGTGATGAGCGAGACCGGTCTTGGTCTTGCGGTCTTGGTCTTGGTCTTGCAGCAAGACCAAGACCAAGACCAAGACCAAGACCGGGGTATGCAAGACCAAGACCAAGACCAAGACCGAGGTGTGCAAGACTACGCAAGACCGAGACCGACCTGCAAGACTCTTGCACTTCTGCAACTTTCTTTGATATTGTAATATTTTATTGTTATATTTAATATACAGAAGCATTTCATACAGACATGACAGAAACTGTGTCAAGAACTGTCAAAAGAGGCGATTATTTAATAAGTAAGAGTTTCTTAAATAAAATAATAATTAAATCGATCACTTTGTTCTTTTAATTCTATAGTTCTTTAACAACGATAACGAATAAATTTAATAACATGTTTCAAAAATAATGAGATGGTGACTCAATGGTCCGACAAAGCTTGACATCTCCAAAATCGTTTACGACAGAGAAAAACTAGGGGTTCAAAAGTTATGGAAGCTGAATATTACTTTCATAATTTCAATGTTTTTTTTTTTAATTAGCTGTCAAGTGATGCCACTTACAGGGTGGATCAAAAATCTCCAAAATCCAGAAATACATTATTTTTGTTTCACAATGTAAGAGGTAAAAAAAAATTATATAAATGGATTGTAAAAATCACTTCCGGTTTAGACGGAAAAGTCAAAACCGAATATAATATTTAAAAACCATCTACGGCGACATTGTTCCTATATAACAACAATTTCCAGTATAATATACAGGGTGGCGATTTTTTCTAAATAGATTTTTCGCCATAAATTTTTTATTTTAGGGGAAAAGCTAAATATAAGGGAGTTTTCTTGAGTGGCAGTGGATTAATAGAAACATTCTGGAATAGAAAATAATTTTACATTTTATGCCCTTTTTGTCTATAATTTTTGTAGGTTTGGTTTTTCACTATAATGGACGATTTAGGAGATATCGAGCTTTGTCACACTATTGGGACCTCTTGTATCTGCAGATTGTTTATAAAGTATTTCTACAAACTTTGTACGACAAATTCTTAACCAATTTAAAGGTAAAAAGTTCATATTAACTGAAAAGTTTTTTAAATAACTTTTTTTTTTATTCAGAAACCAATGATTACATATCAGAATTATTTTCACATATATTTCACATCTGGTTGAAATTAAAAGTCTTTTATTTTTCTGCTCACACAGTAAACAGTTTTGTATTTGCTTTAATTTTATCTGCTTCTTCAAAGAAATTTATATAATTCTTATCCCTAAAATGTTTCTATATGCCACCAAATGTATAAAAGAAGGTTGTGTCTTAATTTAACCAAAGGGGTGGATTTACGCAAAGGCTGAGTAGGCTAAAACCTAGGGCGGCAAATATTATGGGCGGCAAATTTACGATTAATATTTTAAAAAATATAATGGTAAATTAATATATTTTTTTAATATTTAGCGAATAGATAAAAAAATCCTGAAATTTCTTCGTTTTAAAGAATTGTTAATTAATTTTCTGTATGTTTTACTTTTGTTAAATTTGTTTAATATTTTTTTATAAGAATTACTAGTGTAGTTTACATTCAAAAAATATTGACATACTAGGGCGGCAAAAATGTATTAGCCTATGGGCGGAAAAAAATTAAATCCGGCCCTGGCGCTATAAATAAATAAACGCCTTCATTAAAAATATGCTTTTTAATCAAATAATTTAAATGTACGTTTAAGATTAAAACTGGTACATTTTAAAATTTTAAAGCAAAAATATAGTCCCCATCTTGATTTATATTTAAGTATTAAAAAGATATATTTTATTCAAGATTGCTTAGTTTAAATTATTACTACCAAAAAAAAGCAAGACCAGCAAGACTCTTGCAGCAAGACCAAGACCAAGACCAAGACCGGGTGGTGCAAGACCAAGACCAAGACCAAGACCTTCTTTTGGCTTGCAAGACCAAGACCAAGACCAGGCTTGCAAGACCAAGACCAAGACCAAGACTAGCCCGGTCTTGGTCTTGGTCTTGTTTTGCTCATCACTATGAGCAACTGTTTTCGAAATATTTGGATTTAAAAAAAATTACGACGCATCTGATGTTATTATAGCAAAATTAAAAAAAAATTAAACAAAATGTATAATTAAACAATATGTGTTTTATTTTTTAATAAAACTATTGTTCTTAAATTATGTTCGGCAAAACAATTTTTAAAAATTCCACCATTTACTTCTAAGCACATGTCAGCTCTGTGGTGAACACTTGTGTCACTTTTGGCAGGTGTTTCTTTTTCGTTTTGGATAAAAAAGTCATATTTGACAGATACCGTATGTTTGTCCTGTATAACATTTTTGGCAATTTTAATATTTAAAACAGATTTTGTTTTTAAGGGTCAAATTATATTGCAGCTGTCGAAAATTCCCGTTTAATTATAGTCGCTACCTGCTCCGTGTCAAAATTGCCTGCGCCTGTTTTTGTTGGGTCTCTTATTTTTGACATATTATAATATAATTTTTAAAGGCGATTTATTTTTGACAAATATTGTTTTTATTTATTATTAAAAGATATTATAATTTGACATACGTTAAAATTTATATAGTGCCAGATAGGCTTTTAAATAACTGCCATACTTTTAATATGTATACACCAGAGTCCCGCTAATACAAACCCCGCTTATCCGAAAATTCGCCTAATCCGAACAGGGCCAGTATAATTTTTTTTATATAAAATATAAGAACTAGGAAAAGTTAAGAAAAACAAGTTTTTTTTGTAACGTCGAACCTTTATTAACAAAATCTTATACATAATTTAATTATTTGTTAGATACTCACTAATTATTGACTAGCACAATTTAAAGTCAGTGATCTCTGACGTAATGCACTAAATCAGATTTACACCATTTATTGTTAAATAATAAAGGTGTATTTAGTAGTGATGGGCGGAATCGAATACTTTAGAGAATCGAATATACAGAATCGAGTACAACTTGGAATTGAATACTTGAATGAGTACTGAGTACTGATACTGATAACTGAATGTTAAATAAATGTATTCGTTATATATATTATGTTTTGGCTATATATCTTTAATAATGTGTTCTGTTTTTAAAATTGAATTTATGAATCGCATTAAAAGAAGAACCATAACTAATAGATTTGAATCAGCTCCTTTTATGTCTTCTCCGAATCTGCATGCCGACAAAAAGGGTTCTTTCTATGTAAACAATAATAACATATAAAAAAAACCACTGCAAAAAATGAAGGCGTATTTCTATAAGTTCTCTATCTCTGTCTATGACGCACACCGCCGGCCGCCAGGATCGATTAAAATCCAAATTCTGTTGCGTTGGGAAATAATCTAAAATAAAATCGACCGATGTTTGTTCTTGATTCCCATGAAATTTGGTTCGGTGTCTTGAGTCCAAAGTACAGATACATATTACAAAATACTAGTTTACTACTGAATTGAATAAAATTTAAAGTAGCGGAATCGTTTCATACTAAACCTAAGACATAAGTAGTCGATTACTTTCGATTCTCTTAGGAATCGAATACTACTCGATTCCTGTATCCGAGTACTCCCATCACTAGTATTTAGCGTCTGACCTAACGAATTATTGGATAGAAATAAAGTAAACAAACCTTGTTTGGCATTAATATGTTCAGGGGGGCAAGGAGGGATAGTACTTGTAAACACACGGCACAACAACACACTAAATAACATCACTCCGGAAATAATAACTTTTTCAATGTCTATGGCATTGCCCCATAAATTAGATTTTTATAAATCGATGATTCTTTATTGTTAAAAATTAATTTTAAAGCCGGAAAACTATTTTTGTTTATTATCTGAAGACAGACAGACATGACATTTACTTTAGATGCCCAATTCGATTACTGTTGATCAAGTCAGTTGACAAAACGTGTTATTGAATAATACAACCTACTAGAAAGAGATAAAATGATATTGGAGTGCCGTACAACACCTGATTTACTATCATTTTTTATTAAACGAATGCTTGGAACTGTCATATTAATAAATGTTTATATTTAAATCGATGTTGCCTATATTAACACAAAAACCAATATTTTTGAATAATTTTATTACATTTTCAAGGTAATTTCCTGATTTTGGTTTTTGAGATCTGGCAATTTGTTTACGTTTTTCCAAAACAAAAACAAACAGATCACTATACCAAACACCCTGCCTACAAACTGGCGTTGCGTTAATTCTAGTCCTTGAGTTCGTTGGTCTGACCTTTAATATTTTACACATCTTACGCTAAATATGCCTCAAAAAGACAATAATACGGCATTATGTGACAAAATTCCGTCTTATCCGAATTTTCGCTAATCCGAACAGGGTTCGGTCCCAAATAATTTGGATTAGCGGGATTCTAGTGTATTATATTTAGATAAATATTGCGATTGACAGTTTATTTTAAAAATAATAACCATTATTTATTCGTTAGGGTTTTTAGCAGTCTTAACAGTGACCACTAAATAATACTTCTAATAAAAATACTATGTTGCCAAAACAATATTTTATTATTTGTTAGACTGAATTCATCATTAAGATTCGTGTTAAATTTCTAACAACAGAAATATTTTCCACCTGTATTCTTCAACATATATTCGGTATTGTTGTTTTTAAAAAAGTAAGAGGTTTTTTTTGTTAGTTATAAAACCAGTTTAAAACTTTTGACATCGAATAAATTTAAAACTGCAAAATAATACACTTCAGCAGATTCTTTATCTTCATACAGCACATTCTAATCATATAAACGATCATTGAGAAAAGGACTTATTGTTAATCCAAAAAAAATCCGATCAAATAAACACAAAGGTATATAATCGTGCCCCCATTAAAAATCATTAATTAAACTTATACAAACAATGGAGCCGTTTTTAAACCTGGATATTAAATCCATTCAACACTCCGGTCCATTGAAATTATTACAGTATATTTATTAATACATAAGACAATACTGTCTGTAAAAATATTATAATATAACGACCTGGAAACAACATGGGCGCACCAAAACAATGATTATTTGATTAAGGAGAAAAACGACTTAATATAAAACTTACCTCGAATTTTTTGTTCTTCGTGAAGTTGTCTCTCTAGATTGTCTTTTTCCTCTCGCTCTCTTAAAATATCCATTTTCAATTCAGCTAAAACAAATTTTGTAAATTACTATACAATTTCTATACAAGGTTCTAAGGAAGCTACACAAAAAGAGGTTATTATACGGACCCGAATAAAATTTTAAAAAAGAACGAATCTTTAATTTACATTAAAAAAATTTGTTTAATTTATAGTAAACTCTGGTTAAAACAAATTCTAATATAGAGCAGCTTCGATTTTGATTTTTTTTTAATAATTTGGTTTTTCTATATAGTTTAAAATTAGAAACCTTTTGGAGGGCGGCAAACAAATATTTATATATTTTTTTTAAATATTTATAATATTTAAATTTCAACAACCTTTTTTCAACTTTTTAAATATTAATTTTTGTTATTTTTACTCAATATCTTATTTTTAGATAACTAAATTTCCTACAAAAATACTTTTATAAAAAAAATTGCGTTGTTCATAGTTTCAAAGGAACTTTAATTTCTAAGAGCAGAAATTTTACTCAATTTCCGGACTGTAATAATTGCTTATAAGATGGTTTTGGTATAAAAGTAACATAAAATAGACATACATAAGAAAATTAAAAATGTATATATTTCTTTAGAATTAAAACAACTCTAAGAAACATATTTTAGATTAGACATTTAAAAAAATATGATACAATTTAAATGAATAAAATTTTATGAAGAGTTATTTCTCAGTATTTTAAAAATAGTTTATTGAATGTTAAAAAAAACTTCTGCTTTACTCACATATACAAAAAAATATGAAATTTAATTTTTATTTATATTTTGTTTATCGGAGGTTTCATCTTCTTCAAGTGGTGGGTGGTTATTGCAGTCACTTTCACTGCAAACACTGCAGGCCGGTGAGCAATGAAGGCCACTTTTTCTGCAGCCACATGCTGAACAGCATCCTGTTTTGCAGGAGCAAAATATGATTTTAAGACTTTTTCAGCCAACACCATTCTTCAGAAGGCATTAGAGAATCAATTTTCCACTACTGGACTTGTAAGTAGACTCTTAGCACCTGATGATAAAGAAATGTTTTTTTAAACAAGCAAAAATAATGCCTTACAACGAGTTTATTTAACAAAAACTGTGTTAAGTAAATATGAAAATATTAAAAAAGAGCATCTTTTATTTATTCATGCATTTACTGGATGTGATACTACCTCCGCGTTTTATAATAAGGGTATAAATAATTTTATTAAAATTTTTAATAATGATTATAAATTACGTGCAGCAGCTGACACCTTTATCGTTAAAAATCAAAGTGATAAGAAGATTTCAATGAAGGTGTGAGTTGTATACTTACAATATATAGTGCTAAAACTGCCAAAAACTTGAATAAACTCCGATACAAACGTTTCATAGCATTAGCTTCAAATGATAAAAGTGTACAACTTCATTCACTACTTCTGACAAAGGATGCAGCAAAATAATATCTTAAAAATCATATATTGCTTTTGCAAAACAGGATGCGGTTAAGCATGACGCTGCAAAAAAGTGGCCTTTATTGCTTACCGGCTTGCAGTGTTTGCAGTGAAAGTGACTGCGATAATCACCCACCACTTGAAGAAAATGAAATTTCCGATACGCAAAATATAAATAAAAATTATTTTTCTTTTTGTATATGTAAGTTAAGCAGAAAATTATTAACATTTTATAAAATATTTTTAAAATACTGATAAATAACTGTTGATAAAATTTTATTTATTTAAATTTTATTATAATTTTTTAAATATCTATTATAAAATAAGTTTTTTAGAGTTGTTTAAATTTTAAATAAATATAATAATTTTTAATGTTGTTATGTATATTTATTTTATATCACTATTATAAAAAAAATATCTTAAAAGTAATTATTACAGTCTGAAAATTAAGTAAAATTTCTGGTTTTCAAAATTGAAGTTAACGATATCTTCGAAACTATGTAAATTACAAAAAAAATATGAAACTATTTCTGTAGGAAATTTAGTTATCTACAAAAAAGAGTCTGTGTAAAAATGACAAAACTTAATATTAAAAAAGTTACAGCGATATAAAAAAAATTGATCCATTTAAATATCACAAATATTGTTTAAACAATATAAATATCTATTTGTCCCCTTCAAAAGGTTTCTGATTTTATACAATATGCAAAAATAAAAACACTAAAAAAATATCCAAATCACAGCTGTTCTTGAGGACTTCCGAATTTTGGCAATTTTATGTATTCATTGACGGTACTAAATGTGCATGTCTTAGAATGTATTAGTTTAAACTGCCAGTCCAAAGAATCTACACTGTAAGTGAAACATAACTCACACACTCACTTATTGTGAATATAATAAAAATTAAAAAAGAAACAAAACCTTTTTTAAATGTTATCGTTCTTTTAGTAGCATATTTAATAATTCCTTTGGTTCCTAGTAACAATATATTTAAAAAATTTAATCAACAGAAAAAGATATCTAAATTTGCTCTGTTATGGCTACAACTTTAAAAAATTAAATTTCACCCCAAGCCATAAGAATCCAATATCAGTTTTAGTTGGCGGTTTCACTTACAAGAAAGGAGACTGCGACCATAATATCAATTATTCATGTCTAATTGCCATGGCCCATCGCCAACTTCGAAACTTGTGTTACAAATTTTAAAATATTCAAGTAAATTCATTTGGGTCCCTCTGGACATAAATTATGTCTTACGATTTATTTTTTAGCGTTGGCTAAAAGGAAACGTAATACTGCGTAGAAGTATTAAGAGCTTAGTGAAAATAAATGGTTTGTTGGTTGCATAAATCTAAAAGAAATGATGAGTTTTTGGTGATAAGGTTATTAAACTATTTTACCCAATAGACCAGGGCTGAGTGAAGCCTTTGAAAATGGTAAAAAGTGAAAAAAAAAATATAGTAGGAAAAATTCCTTTGGAAAAGAAAGAAAATATAACAAAAATAAAAGGAAAAATAATTGACAGGCGATCTGAGGTCGGGAAGAGGAAGGGCGTGAGTTTTTAAGGGTAAAAACGGTTTATCTTCATTTCCGGCGAAACTACAAGTCTTATGGAAAACAGTTAAATGGCAAAGTTGTAGGTAATAAAAAGATCTACATCTTTTGTATTTAATCTTTTCTACAAGTTTCCGGTTTTCTATTTTTACAAAAAAAAACTTACCTTTTTATGTCCCAAACACACTGTTATTTATTTGATTTAAAATATTTATTTTTTCATTGTATTTTGACTTTTTATCAAAAAAGCACCCTAATTTTCAATCAAAATTCTTCTGTCAGATATCTGTTTTTTTTAATAAAGTTGGTGGGATTTTTTTTCGTTTTAATTTCTCTTTTCTTTTAGTGTAAAAAAAATATACATTACCATGGTAAATACTATCAAAAAATGCAAACAAAAATGAAAAAAAAAAGTTGAATCTGATTTTTTTTTAATCATAATGTAGAACTTTCAGCTATTTATCAACTTTACACTTTAATTTCTCAAAAACCGTAAGATTTTATGTTACACTAATAAACAAAAATTACATAACGAAGTATACTACTATAAATAACAACCAAATATACATAATGAATAAAAAAAATCGGTTTTGGACATTTAAAGGTAAGTTTTCACCAAATTTTGTGAAGTTTTTTATTTGTAAAAAATAAAAATTAAAAACCGAAAACTTGGATATTTGAATATTTCACATGAATTTCGCGGTTAAGTGAAAAAAGTGTAAATTCAAATGTTGTAGATCTTTTTATTGCCTACAACTTTGATTTTTAACTTTTTTCCATAGGACTTGTAGTTTTGCCGAAAATCAAGATAAACCGTTTTTACCCTTAAAAACTCACGCCCTTCCACTTTCCGACCTCAGATAGCCCGTAAATAATTTTTCCTTTCATTTTTGTTATATTTTTATTATTTTTCCATGGGTTTCATCCTACTATTATTTTTTTAGGTTCCAAAAATTATCGACCCTGGTTTATACTATAAATGTATATTACAGTAATAATTTCTTAACAGGCATTGGCTTGTGCACTAAGAAAGTGAAAACGATCAAAAACCAGTAAAAAAAAATATTTTTAAAAACGGGTCGAACAAAAATGTTATTTTTTTGTCGTTCAAACATGAACAGAATTAACAACGGTGTGACGAAAATTATTGCTTCATGTTTTATCAAAAAATGTTAATTTAAAAATGTAATACTTAATATATATATATATATATATATATATATATATATATATATATATATATATATATATATATATATATATATATATATATATATATATATATATATATATATATATATATAATATATATATATTTTTATATTTCTATATAAATAATTAAAATTAAGTATTATATTTTTAATTATTATTTTTATATTATATTTTATTATTTATTTTTTTTTTATGAATTTAATTTTTAAATATATATATAAGTGTAGATTTTAAATTTATATTAATAATGTTTTAAACTTTTATAATTTTAATTTTGAATTTTAGAATAAAACTTGAAAAGCACAATATAATGTGGAACGTTGTTGAAATTGTTTAAATTTATTTGTATATACAGAAAATCTATAAAAATAATTTATAAAATGGGAAAGTAAAAAATAATATATATATATATATATATATATTATATATATATATATATATATATATATATATATATATATATATATATATATATATATATATATATATATATATATTATATATATATATATATATATAAAAATATATTCAAAACCAGAGGTTTTTGGGGTGCAGTCAAAATTAATGGCCAATTTTAAGGATGAATTCTTTATTGAGTTTGTCAAGCTTTCAAGAACAGTTTGTTCCCTTCCTCAGGACATCTGCAAAAACAATTTTAGGTTTTACAAATTATCCCTAAAATATGTTATCTAAAGTTATCTTACCAATGCGAATTTCTTAATTATACAGGGGATTTAAATCAGAAAGTGGCAGAAACATCATCCTCAAAAGTCAGACATAAGATGGTGTTTTACTTAATTTTTAACTTAAAAATCTAATTACATGGGGAAAATCTTGTTATAGCGATTTTCTTTAATAGTTACATGGCTGGAAAAAAACGTAACGGTCTTAAACGTCAAAAAACTTTTTTATTAAACTCCCCGACTGGCATCACTGAGCGACATCTGTCACCTGTCAGCTCCCAGTGGTGCCAACCAATGGGTTCTTTCAAAAAGTCGATCTGAATCGATACTATTCAAAAGTATGCAACCAAAATTACTTTCTCTCCATCCACATTTTTATAATTTAGTTACTAGAATTTTGACAAAAAACCATGGCAATCTAGTATTTTTTGTGAGATATATTGTCAGTTTTAGCTTGATTATGATTATTGGAATTGTTTTAATAATATAAATTAAGAAAAAGGAAAAAAAACAAAAAGAATTGAAACAAAAAAGGAACAATATTTCTCTCATTTGTTCATTAGGGAGAATTTGCAAGGAAACTATCATTCTGAGACAACAAGCACCGATTTTTGTGATGAGAAAGTATATTGTTATAAATTATGCTTAGGTTTTGTATATCACTGCGTTTATTTATGGATTTTGGATCCATATAAATCTGGACCATTTCCAGGAATATTCTTTTGTAGTAATTGCTTGTTCTCTCAAGAACTTTAGCCCCATTCCAATTCATTATGTGCCCCAGCTTAATCACGTGTTCAGACAATGCACAAGACTGCACACCTCGGATAGATTCCGGGAGGTTTGACCTATGTATACTTTTTCACAGTTGAGGCATGGAATCCTGTACACGACATCCCAGTTCTCAAGCAGGCTTAGAGGCGTCTTTGTTTTTGTGTAAATTAAAGAGAGGGTCTTACATTGCTTTTTTGCTATCTTTACATTAACATCTTTAAATACATTGATCAATTTTTTTTTTCATCAATGTATTGACGGCAAAGACGCTCTTTAATAAAAAGAAACAAAAAAATCCTCTTAAGCATGACTACTATGTTTAAATTAATGGATAACTCCGGATCAGTCAAGACGGTTACATAGGATTTGTTCTTGTTGAGAATAATGACAACACTGTAGACCATAGAATTTAAATTATTGCCTGTTGCTTCATCTATACAGGGTAATTCCTAAATTGACGCTCTTTTTTTAACTGTGTATTAAACTCGTTAAAATAAGCAACTTTTTTAAATAATATTTTTTCAAAAACCTAAAAATAACAAAGCTACATAAATTTATTTGAAAGTGTGGCTAGTGCGGGACTGAGCGTAAATAGATAGTGTATTTCTTATTTAAGCTTGTTTTTTGTGTTGTTTACCACGCCGTGAGTCAGTCGTATTGCTCTTTTTGGACGACGCCAGGGTAATTTTAATTTTAAATCATTGTTAAATCGCGAAAATGGCACAATCTAAAAACAATAAATTCGTAAATATGTTCTTTTTTATGGAAAGTGTTGTTAATCTGCAAACGTTGCTTTCCAGATTGTAGGGGTGACGCGGCGGTTTCCCTGGCGAGCATATTCTGGACCCATGTACTCCGGTCATTGCAAGTCAGGTCGGTTTAAGTAAAAAAAAGTGTGGAAAACATTGCGGGAAAATCACGTTTAACGTGTCCAAGCACCACAGCCCACAGACTTTTTATGAGGTGACAACTTACTTCAGACAGGACAGTGTTCGCCACAATAAATGAATGTAAGTTCCTTATTTTCTAGTATTTTGGAAAATGTTATTTAAAAAATGTGTTTATTTTAATGAGTTCTATATACAATTAAAAAAAAAGCGTCAACTTGGAAATCACCCTGTATAAATTCTTGTAAAAACCGTTTAGATCTGACGTTTACATTTATTTTAATAGTAGACCTAGCACATAATATAATTATTTGTACCTGTTTACTCTTGGTTTTTATTGTTTACTCATAAAAATTAAAAAGCGATTTCTGGTGGACTGATAGTCGGTTTCTTATCAAATCTGAAATAACAATCTATGTTTTAACTTGCACCGTTTATTTTAAAAGCTATTTCGTTAAATTACATAAATATTTTGGATGCTGTATAAAGTACCTACCTTTAACTTTTTTTATGTTGTAAAATTAAAAAAACCTATATTTTGCATTACCCAAAGTGAAACATACCAGTAAGAGGGATAAATTTCAAAAGAACAACAACACAAAGACTTTAAACACCAGTTAGTTTACTTGTCGGCAGTTCGTCGAGATAACCATTTCCGTCTACAATTTTTGCTTTGGTTACGTTGTCTTTTGTTGCCTTTTATTAATAGCTTATTTTATTTAATACCAGATTCAATAAAATTGTCTTTGCTTTACAACCAGGTCCTTTATACATGTTAACTCTTTACTATTTTCATCTAAATGGGTCCTAAATTAGTTTTCTTTTTAAAAGGTACATAACAACGTTTAAAACTACTATAGAATTTTAATACTATAAACATTGTTTACAACTCCAACATTCAGCCTATTACCCTCTGAATAAATCAAAAAAGTATTTTAAAATATTTTTTAATTTATTATTTATGTTAATATACTACTAATACATTAAATACTAACAGTTTAGGGTACTTATTCCTAAAACCTCCAGATGGAGGATTTAGGGGTTAGAATTTTAGGAATTAACTGAGTCAAAAGGTTTACTCGCTAAAAAGCGCATATCCTATTATCAAGGCTGCTGCGTGCGACACATTCATTTTTTCGCGTATATTTATAGTGGTCAGTCACCACTTGCAATCTGACAGCTGTGAAGCAACTGCTTCCACGGCTCGTTGAGGCTGCGAAAATCTGCAGCTCACCAACACTATGGTAGATTGCTGATAACAATACTGTTAGAAGTATGTCGTCACGGGTTGATACTACCCGTTTGAAGAGTTCAGAAGAACGAAACGATTCACTCACCAGTGTCTACAACTAACTTATTCAGGTAAGCGAAAGCCAACTAAAGCAAAAGTTAGCGTAGTCGGGAGGCGATGGCCAACGATAATTCGCAAGGCAATGTTGGGCCAAGCGATGTTACGCTGAATGAGACGCTCAAAGCTTAATGTCTAAGCCAGGGATCCCAATTCCACCACACCCCTCCTAGCCTGGAGAAAGGCTGCTCCGCAAGAGGAAGTCAACATGTGGTAAAGTAATACCAACCATGTGCTACTTCTCTCTAATTCTTGGAACGACGTGAAAGGCAGCTTGCCGTTGGGTATGGACCTATTGGGGTGAGAAGATTGTGAGATTGTTCTCCCCCTTCGAATTGGAAGGGATGGCTTAAACATTGAGCTTTGAGCGTCTCATTCAGTGTAACATCCTGGCCTCAGTGCAAATTTCGTTGGCCATCGCTCTGATTCGCTTAGCTGAAGAGTTTTCAGACATGGCATAACGTTCGTTCTTCTGAACCTTAACGAACACGTACTTCTTACTGTTCATTTGTTGCTTTGAAAGGATGTCTCTTGTTATGTTATCACATTGTAAGTGTGTGTCAGGCAAGCAAATAAGCAAGCTTCTCTCACATGGCAGCTTTGCGGAATAGTTACGCACCTTAAAAAATATTGTTTTTTCTAAACAATTGTCTTTTGTACCTTATATAATTTTTAAAAAAATAAATATTGTACGAACATTTAAAATAATATGATCATTTCATCATTGGTTGCAAGTGGATCATTTTTAATAACACGACCCCTTACTAAAAATAATTTCCTTATCATTCTTTGGCATATTGTAATATGCTCGTCTTAGGTTAGCCGCGGATGGGGTACAAGGTGGCCCTTTTATTTCGCCAGATTAGCTATTGTTTTTAACAGCAGGGCAAGGGGATGATTTAGGTCGTAAGCCAGTGGGGGTGAATAAAAAATCAGCTTATTGCTAATATTGAGGCCGCAATTACACCAAATTGCTATAAAGCGGATTTTTCGGCTGTCGCATGGGAATTATTTTTTATTTTATTGCTAATTGTCGGCGTTTTATAATTTTTTCGATTTCGAAGGGAAAGCGTTTTTAAAATGTTATGAGATGAGTGTAATAGATAGGTTTTTATTACTTTTTCAATTTAATTTATATTACTGTTCTCAAATTGGTAAAAAAAAATAGGCATGTATGTAATATATATATATATATATATATATATATATATATATATATATATATATATATATATATATATATATATATATATATATATATATATATATATATATATATATATATATATATATTATGTATATATATATACAGGGTGTCCCAAAGTAATGGTACAGAGCAACAGCAGACTCCTATGTCGAAATAATGCAATTTACGTAAACTTGCCTTATCAAAAAGTTGATAATAACAAAGATACAGGGTGTTAAACTTTTAATTTTGCTTTCGTTATTTCGTAATAGCGGTACAAAATTTGGGATGTGTGGGTTTTCTAAGGCGAGAAATTTAAATTCGTCCATGCTTTTGATGTTGCTACTAAAGGGCGCCAGCTACGGCCTACCTCACTTGTTTTAGATGTCTAAACTTTTTTTAAACTTAGGATATGGACCTGTTTATTAAAAAATAAGTTACTATAGATCCCTTTGCATTAAAAATGTATACTTTATTTAAGTCTCTAGGAGCCACTGTTTTCGAGATAACTGCAGTTTAAAGGACCCCGCAATTTTCTTATGGAAAATAAGTTTTGGCCAATTGTTTTTAAACTGTGCATAGTGACAGTTCTTAAAACGCTGATCAAAAGTCTTTCAGGGCACAAAACCCGAAAACGCCTCCAATGTCCCCAAAATCCCCATCCAAGTCCCCAAGGTCACTGGGGATTTGGTGACCTTTGAGGGTAATTTTGGGGGGGTTAGGGAGGTTTTTGGGTTTTGTGTCCTAAAAGACTTTTGATCAGCATGTTAAGAACTATCACTATGCAAAGTTTGAAAACAATTGTCCAAAATTTATTTTCCATAAGAAAATTGCGGGATCCTTTAAAGTGCGTTTATCTCAAGAACAGTTGCTCCTAGAGACTTGAATAAAGTATACATTTTTGAAGCAGATGGATTTATAGTAACTTGCTTTTCAATAAACAGGTTAATATTCTAAGTTTAAAAAAAGTTATGACATCTAAAACAAGTGAGGTAGGCCGTAGCTGGCGCCCTCTAGTAGCAACATCGAAAGCATGGACAAATTTAAATTTCTCGCTTTAGAAAACCCCCAGATCCCAAATTTTGTACCGCTATGTCATTTAGTTAAAGAATTATTATGAAAAAACGAAAGCAAAATTAAAAGTTTAACACCTTGTATCTTTGTTATTAACAACTTTTGGATAAGGCAAGTTTACGTAAATTGCATTATCTGTGTGTCCCATTACTTTCGGGACACCCTGTATATATATACAGTAAGTCTGTGAAGTGGGACCCCCCATTTATTGCTTTAAATATTCAAATTGGAAAAAAATGTTTTATACAAAAATATTTTAGTGTTTGCTGCTCTATATTTTGCGAACAACGTTATGTATACAGGGTGTATCAAAAATCCTGTACAAGGACAAAGTTATTTTTTTTAAATGATTCCCTATGTTTTGTTACATTTTTGTTTTCTACATAAAATTCTAGATATTTTTTATTTGGCATATCATATCCCTATATTTAATTGTTTACGAGATATTCTCATTTAAATATAAATTTAGAATGAAAAAATTTGCTCATCTCTTAATGCTGTTTTACATTTCTATGGTTTAAGCGGTTTGTGTAGAGTGACAAAACAGCCATAGTAATAATTAATAAGTAATTAGATATCATATGACTAGTAAAAATAGGTAAAACCGTAAACAAGAAAAAAACGATTAACACATTTTTTTACAGATTAATATAACTGACATTATGACGTTTTTATTAATCTCTATAGCATATATGGTTATTATGCAACTCTCAAAAAACCGCTGAAACCATAGAAACGTTAAATTACATTAAAAGATGAGCGGATTTTTCCCTTCTAAATTTGTATTTAAATGCGAATATCTAGTAAATAGTTGAATATAGGGATATGATATGCTGAATAAAAAATATCTAGAATTTTATGCAGAAAACAAAAATGTAACAAAAAATATAGGGAGTCATTTAAAAAAATTAACTTTGTTTTGGTACGGACTTTTTGATACACCCTGTATACATAAGGTTGTTTGCAAAATATAGAGCAGCAAAAACCAAAACATTTTTGTATAAAACATTTTTTCCCAATTTGAATATTTAAAGCAATAAATGGGGGGTCCCACTTCACAGACTTACCTGTATATATATATATATATATATATATATATATATATATATATATATATATATATATATATATATATATATATATATATATATATATATATATATATATATATATATATTTATATATATTTATAAATTTTTCTTAAACCATTTACTATAAATTGATTTGTTTGAATTCTTGGGTATAGGTTTTTTTATTAAAAATGTATAATTAAAACAAATTATTCCATGACTTATCGCTCATCGTGGTGAGCTTTTTCATAATGTATTTCTTCTCGTGGATTACCTCGAAATTGGTTGTAGTTTGTTTACATATTATCTTGTTGTCAACAAGAAAAAATTTTTTTAGTAAGGGCTCGCGTTATTGAAAATGGTTTGCTTGTAACTGATAAAATAATTATTTTGTGTTTGCACAACATTTTTTTTTATTTATAAGGCACAAACAAAATTTTGTTTCCAAAAAACAATATTTTTGAAGGCGCATAACCATTTCTTGAAGATGCCGTGCGAGGGAAGTTTGCTGATTTGCTTGTTGGTACACACTTAGATCACAGATTTCTTAATATTAAAAGTAATTTAGGGCAAATTTTCATTAATCAAAATAGTAAAAAGTTAAATGTATACCCGACCTTTTTGCAAAGCAAAGACAATATTTATACAAAAGACCATGTAAGCAAAGCCAAAATTATAGACAAAAATGGTTATTTCGAGGAACTGCCGACGAGAAAAATTCTGGTGTTTAAAATGTGTGTATTGTTGTTATTTTGTTTAATTTATTCTTTGTAATGGATATTTCAGGTTAGAGCAGAATAAATTTTGTTTAAATATTAAAATGTATTTTTGTGTAAAACATGAAGCCTTGTTTTTTTTAAAAAGATTTTTTATTGAACCACAAAAACGAAATTATTTTTTCAATTAAATTAAAATATTGGTTTTCCACTTTTTAAAACTATTTTTTTTAACGTTTTTCAGATTTTACAGTCCAACAGAAATCACTTTTTAATTATTTTTTTTTTGAGTAAGCAATAAAAAACTATGAGTGAAAATGTACAAATAAATTTAATGTGTTCTAGGTCCGCAACTATTAAATTAAATATAAACATCAGATCTATAAGATTTATAAGACATGGGCAACAGTCAATGCTTTAAAGTAACATACCTTTAATTTTATTTCAAATACTGCATCCTCAAAAATAAAACCTCCGTATATATTTTTATAATTTAAGAACTTAAATAAATACTTAAGTGATTTTCTTGAATAGAATATTTTTTTTCTGTATGTGTTATAAGTCATTTCATAATATCATCTAATAGCTGACCTTTATCAGCTAGTCTAGGCATAACCTTAGTAAATTACTTAAGGTATTAAAAAAAAATAATCTTAATATTCAGCATTTAAGATAGATATCTTTGTTATACAGAAATAATTTAGGGTATTTTACACTTTTTGTACATACCTAGTCCTAAAACACACTTTCGCTAACGTAAAAAGGTGTAAAATAGTGTATACTATTTCTGAATAGCAAACAGATTTAATGTTACAAAAGTGTGTCTAATGCCCATTTGTACCAATCGATCCCTAGTACAAGAATAGTAAGGGATCACCTAATTTTAAGGACCGACTTAGGGAATCCCTAACTCATTTTGGTTTGCACCTAAGAGCTTTCGACAACACCCTTGTTAGGGGTGGAAACAACATGACAACGTTGCAAAATTGCCTTTGCGTGTCTGCCAAAAAAATTAAAAGATTCTTTTTTTTTTCTTTACTTTCCTATCTTAGTCTTTAATAATATATCTCATGGTGCCAATTACATGGTGGAAAAAACTACTGGAAAGTTGACCTAGACTACCTTATACAAAAAATACTTTAAATTATCCATAGATTTAAAATATTAATAAATACAATAAACTTTCATACTTAACTTTTATTGCTCTTGAAGGTTCGGAGTTAAAGTCCATATAGGATTATCTTGGGTGGGCCACCCTGTTTCTACTGTATGTAAGTAAATATTCTTTATTAAATATTAAAACAACTTTTAGGCTAATATTGGCATCATTTATTTTTACTTTAAAAGAAAACAGACAATACAGAAATGTAAACAGAACTGAAAATTGACAGAAACAAACTTTTTTAATTACATTCTTTCACCGATTCTTTGAAAATAATGTATAATGGTATTCCTAAACACATTATGTTGTCCATCAGCATTATTTTGGGGCATATCTTCAATATTTCCCATCTCAATCAAGTAATTTAAGTGATTGATATTTTGCTCTTCTTCATCCGGAGGTTACTCCTCATTGTGGTTTTTAGCAAAATTATACAAAACTGCTGTGGCAGGTATTATTGCTAAGGTTGTCTCTAATTTTAGACGAATACCATATGCGAGGATTGGAAATCTCTTAAAAACTCCATTTAACCTTTCTTGCGCATTTCTCGTTCTAACATGCGCTTCATTATATAGCTGTTCTCCTAAAGTTTGAGGATTAGCAAGAGGAGTTAATAAATAGTTTCTAAGAGCATAAACAGAATCACCTAAAAAAATGTAAATTATTTGGTTTTTTATTCAAAATTCAGATTTATCTGTTTTATTATACTATACTACATTGGATTTTTAAAAAATAGGTGCCCAAACTAACAAAAAATTCTGTTCTGGTAGACTTAGGCCCGGTTAAGCTTAGCTTAACTGAACTGCAACTGGTATTTGAGCCTTCCTGTTTTAAATACATTGCTGACAAATTTGATGCAAACATTGTAGTTCTGAAAACAATGCATTTTTCATATGAAGACTCAATTACCAGTTGGGGTTCAGATGAGCTAAGCTGAAGCTTGATGATACAAATTTCTATCATAATTAGAACTTTAGACACAAAAATTATTGTGGAAATTTTGAAGCTTTTGTATGTAAGAACATTATCTTTTGTCAGCTGGTTTTAAAAGTTAAATATATTTCCCACATTTCCTTACCAAGCAAAACAGAATTAGAGAATTCATTATTTTCAAATCTCGCCCTTATTCGGCTATTATTGAATATAGTCTGGTCATGTGTTGACCCAGGCCATCTGGCTACTATATCTCTAATTCTTAGGTCTACATCTCCTACTATTTGTACATTTATCGAATAAAACCCCTTTCTGTTCATAAAAACCATAGCACCTCCTAAAAATTTAAAATTATACAGGGTGTTTCAATGACCATGTTACAAACTTTGAGGGTTGATGGGAGATATCAACATAAAAAAAATGTCATATGGACATGGGTTCGAAAACACTGCCTCAGGGAGTTAGGTTCCTTTGAAGATCACCTTTATGATCTAGATTTCATTTTATAGTTCAGGAATTACTTCAGTTATGGCAATCAATTTTGGGTAACAAATTACTGTTAGTAATCATCTATTTGAGTCTCCTAAACAATGTTAACTTTAACAAGAGGCATGTGGGTATGGTAGGCTATTTGGGTAAATAGTAATAAATAAAATACCCCTTTGGTTTGCAAGTCCTTGCCTAAAGTTAAAAATTATTTAACAGACTCAAATAGATGACCTTACTAATAGTAATTTATGTTTGTTCCAAAATTTGTTACTGTAACTGATGTAGATCTGGAGCTATAAAACAAAAACCATTTCATGAAGGCTATCTTCAAGATGCTCTAGCTGAGGGAAGAAGCATTTCCAGAGCAATGTTTATATTAACTTTTGTTTTTGTTTTCATGTGCTCTATCTACCCTAAAAGTTTGTAATATGGTGACTGAAACACCTACTTAATGTGTATTAAAAGTATCAATGAATACATTTTATTACTTTTTACCTACCTGGAGATTGAATTCGTACATGCGTTCCATCAATAGTACCAATGACTCTAGGCAATGAATGCTGTTGAAAGTATCTGCTCTATATGTTTCCAGCTTCCGCAGCATTTGGCATATGAACGTAAGTACCACAGAGGTTGGCTAATACTCTCGATACCTTTTCCACTATTCTAGAAACAGTTGAAACATCCATATTCATAAAATCAGCTATAGAACTTAAGTGACCTCCTGTTGCATATAGTCTCAAGGTAGTCAGAAGAAGTTGATTAACAGGGCTGACACTATTATTCCTAAAATAAAAATGCCAAATTGATGAAACTTGGAGAAATACAGCGCAATCGCTCATAGGTATACACTATATTGTATATCAATATCTGGTAATTGTCTCGAAAGTTGCCTCCTCTCCGATTTTGACCAAATTTGGTATACGGGGGTTTTTGGGGCGCTGATTACGAATCTGAAAAAATATTTTTTCGGCAACGTTTCGTTTTCGAGATATTCATCATCAAATTTGAAAATCAAACTAACCTTATTTTCACTATATTCCCCCTTCTTTTTGTACACAATTCTTGATTTTTATATAAAGTGGCACACAATATTTTATAAACACCCTTTAAAACATTATATTTTTATTTATTTTACACCTTTTTTCCATTAAATTGCGAAGCTTCACTTTTAAGCGGGGCGGCCATGATTCTCTAGTGTATACATGGTTGCAGCCACGATCCGACGTGTGAAAGTGGAGGTTTGCAATTAAATGGAAAAAGGTGTAAAATAGATATAAAAACAAGTTTTTAAAAGGTGTTTTTAAAATATTATGTGCCAATTTAGTGTAAAAATCAAGAATTCTGTGCAAAAAGAAGGAGGAATAATGTTAAAAAGGTTAGTTTGATTTTCAAATTTGATGATGAATATCTCGAAAACGAAACGTTGCCGAAAAAATATTTTTTCAGATTCGTAATTAGCGCCCCAAGAAACCCCTGTATACCAAATTTGGTCAAAATCGGAGAGGAGGCAACTTTCGAGACAATTACCCAATATCTAATCTCTGTTCAGTTTTCACTAGTTAAATTATTTTGTATACTTACTGATTGTTTGGATATTCTAACTGATCTTCAATTACTGCCAGTAGTGCCAAAACAGTTGCTTTTTGTAGCCTAAAGTGTTTGAAAAAAGTAATTTCATCCATGGTATGAAAGTGATCAGATCTTTCATAAATCCTTCGTGGAAATCCATTATTAACAATTTCTAGTAAATCTAGGTCATCATCAAAAAACAAATCAAGAATATCCATTTTTATTTAAAAATTTACAAATAGTTTTTGAAAATTAGCATAACAGATTCCACAGAACCACAAATAATTAAGGTTAGAAATTTAGGTAGGAGATAGGGAGCCAAAAATGACCACCTAATTTTGGGGAACACCTAACTGTTTAAGGTATTACCTAATTATTATAGCAAACGGAATCGTCACCTAACAAGAATTTAGGTGAACCCTAACGCTAGGGACGTCCTAAAACAGTTGGTGCAAATGGCCATAGATAGTATAGACCAAGCCTGATGTTTTGGTTGGATGTTTTTGCTAAAAAGCCCTAAGAATAATGTATATAACCAGAATAATAAAATGCTTTCTCACAAAAAGGTCAGAAACATTTGTTAAGGTAGTTCCCTCACGACAGTCGTAGGCAAAAGTGTCCCCATAAGGTAAATAAAGCCCGGCCCGTCCACAAGTCGAATCGAGATTGGGATGAACATCTTTTCTGTTCTTCCATGTAATCCGCGACGAACTCTCCCATCTTTCTCTAACCAAAATTGATTGTTGAATGGGTCGGGATTCCCGTGACTAGTACCAGTACGGATTCGTAATGCAGTATTTGGACCACACATTTACCGCTGTTCCAAAGAAGATCGAATACGCTTTACTAAAAATTAAAGTTCTAAATGCTTGAAAATATTATTTTTATAGGAGCCTCTACACAACTCGTGAGGTCTGTTTGTTATTTAGTAGTATTTTACACTATTTACACTTTTTGACCCACCTGGTCCTAAAATACACCTTTCATAAAAGCGATTACGTAAAAAAAGAAAATATTGTACACCACTTCTTAATAACAATCAGACCTATGTACTCTTTCAAAAATTTATATCTTTTTTACAAAACGATTAAAGACATCCTTTTTTTTTTCTTATACTTTGATTTATATTGCTTAAGTTTTTTTTTTAATCCTAAGAACCGTTTTACATACACAACAAATATCGCCAATGTTAATCATGCACAATTTAATTGTTAATATCTCATTTTACAGACGATTAAAAAAAAAAAACGTTTTTTTTTTTTCAATTAGATAGAAGACACTTTTATTATAACTATATTCTAATTTAATTTAATTCTTAAGAGAAGCCGTTTTACGAGTGAACTTCCTTCAAAAGAAAGAATATGAAAAAAAAACGACAAAACGCAAGTTTTTTATCTTTCGCTTATAATAATAATTTGTCGTGGAAAAAATTACAGTGAAAGAGAAGTTTTGCAACTAAATTATCTATAAGGTGGGATTGCTTTATATCGAAAAACCTATTAAGCTTGTTGCAAAATAAAAATAAACAAATAATTAGTTTAGTTTTTTGCATGGATTTTTTAAAATATTAGATATCTCTGAGAACTTTTATATCTGACCATAAAAAACTCATGCAACGATGGCACATTGTGCCAAATTTGGCTGTTCCCCACGACAAATACCTACCAAGTTATAGGCAAATAAAGTAAAATACATTTTTTTAACATTTTGTCTATTTAACAAATGTTCCGGATCTTTCTAAAAGGAAGCATATCTCGATTTTTATTATATACATCTTTTTGAGGAGTAATCCACGAAAAATGATGCCTATCAGGTCTGTTTGTTATCAAGTTTAGAGGAGGACAGAGTAGGTGAGTGTAGGACTAAAAAATGGAACTAAATGTAAATAAGTTCCGATTGGATATTTATAAAAAACGCGTTTTAGACTTATTTGAGAAATTAAAAATGGCTTTATGGTTATGATTATAAACAAACAACTTTAAGTCTTGTGTTAAGCATGTATCTAACTTCACTACTTCGAGAGTTAGCGTAATTAAGTGAAAACTAGTTTACACCAGAATTTATACCAAACACCTAGTCCTAAATTACACTGACGATAACAAACGGTTTATTGACAAAAAAGTGTAAAATAGAGTACTCCATTTCTGGATAACAAACAGACCTATCATCTCGTACATCCAAAAACTTTTTTTTTTTTTACAGATAAGGCGCGGTCTAATGTAAGAGTTATTTGCAATAAGATATTTTATAGAGGCTTTAAAGAAAGTATCATGAAAAAAGAAATTTTATTTTAAAAAGAGCAGAAGTGGAAAATTTCTTTTAAGTTGATACGTTTCAAGTACAGAGTATTTAAATTCGACTCTAAATAGCGAATAGTTTTAAAATCATGTTGAAAACTTTAAGTAAACTTAATGTTTTTTAAAGATACTTTATGTCATTTATTTAATTATTTTTCAGTCAAAAAAAGTAAAACAAGTTTTTAAAATATTGTTTCTTGGGTACACATTTTTGTCACAATTACACAGCCCCACAAAAACAAAAAAGTTAAAGGTCTGAAAGACTTGACCATGCTATCTTCATGTTTTTGGGGTCGCTGAATCCAAATCCGGGGTCGGTTTGACTTCATCAGGTCAGAGTCAAAAGCATTTCAAGGTCAAATCTGCAAAATTACAGAGCCTAATAAAAAAAATTGAAGGTCCGAAAGACTTGACCATGGTATCTTTATGTTTTTAAGGTCGCTGAATTCGAATCTGGGGTTAGCTTCACCCCATTAGTTCAGGGCCAGAAGTATTTTAAGGTCAAATCTGCAAAATTAATCGCAACCAAATTTAATTTGGTTGTGAATAATTTTGCATTTTTGACCTTAAAATGCCCTTGACCTTGTTCTGATGGGATTAAACTGTCCGCGGATTCGGATTCAGCGACCCCAAAAACATATAGATACCATAGTCAAGCCTTTTGGACCTTTAACTTGGATGCGAGTAATTTTACAAATTTGACTTTGAAATGCCCTTGACCATAACCCGATAGGGCCGAACTGACCACAGATTCGTATTCAGCGAAAAAGTCTGCAAAAAATAATTTTGCAGACTTTACCTTAAAATGCCCTTGACCCTGACCTGATGGGATTCGGATTTAGCGACCCCAAAAACATAAAGAAACCATGGTCAAGTCTTTTCGACCTTCAACTTTTTTTATTTTGTGGGGCTGTCTTATTAGCCCAATTCAAAACCCTTTTGAGGTGTGCTGGGTTGGGTGTTTATCAATTAAAAAATATAATTATATTTATTTTTGGGATGACAGCCATATTTTTTCTACGGTATTCTTTTAAAAAATAAAAGTCATTGCCATTTATTTATCTTGAATAATAAAAAGTTTTATTATGATTGAGGTAAGCGCAAAAATATAGCTTTATGTTGTAAAAATGAATTAAATATACCAATCTATAATGGGAGTTTTAAAAGCTGGCAATAAATTTCAATTTTAAGTATTAATATCGCGAATTTATGTACGCGTTCCATAATACCCAGGACTGTCATCGTATTTTCGACAGATAGGCAGGTTCGTGCTAACCCTAAGAATTGAGTACAAAACTTTAGTAAAGATTTTACTGGTACAAATCTTTAAAACAACTATTTTGTGTCCCAATATTAGAACACACAGTGTGGTTTAGAACTTGTCCCTTAAAATTGAAGGGTACACTGAATGTGTTTTAAGAAGGACTTTAACACTCAAAAAAAAAATAGTCAGAATTGTAATAAATATATACTTTTCGCAAAAAATAAGATACAGTAAGGTATAAAACTTTTTTTTAATTTAATAAAAAAAGCACCCACATAACCTTTAGCGATTCTGCAAAATGCTCGAAATGATCTTCGTCGTATATGTTTTTGAATTAATCTAAGAGCGCTGTTTAAAAAAAGCTCTGATTTGAAATTATTGTAGTTAAATAAAACCGATTTTTAAAAATCCGTGGCCACTGTCACATATTGTATCTATTTCCTTTAAGTAAGTATAAAGGTGCGCTATTTTAATTGCTTTCAACACAAACTAGCAAAAGTAAATTAACCCAAAAATACCAGCTTTAAACACAGAAGTAAATGAAGCAGACAAATAACTTTAAATCAAGTAATACTGTTTTTGACTTATAAATTTACTGCTTAAATATCGCTCTATTACTAACAGCTCACCGGTAGCAAATACTATGTTATGTAATCGGCAGTAGGATGGAATGATTTTTTTATGTTTTACTTTTAAGCTCATGTTGTGTATTTTAAATAAAAACAGTAGATAGATGTCTTTCAAAATATTTTTGTATGTTTGTAACCTTATCATAAAATATATTTAAAAATACATTTAAACCCAATATTACAAAGTTATTTTAGAACAAGAACAGAGAAAAAATTACCAAAATGCTAAACAGCTTACTTTTACAAATTTCTCGTCGGTTCTTTTAATGCATAAATACATTTTCTCTTAAAATTTTTATACTTGGTATACTAATTTGTTTAATAAAAACCTAGATATTATGTTCAAACAACTTAAATGGGTATCATATTTCAAGACCTAATCTGGTTCTGTCCTTGGCGAAAATCTAAAATATAATCTAATTAATAAATAGGCTAATCTACATAAATAAAGCATCTATGTCCAGCTATATTAATTTAAAACAAAAATAATAACATATTTATTTCTCACATACCACTAGTAAGCCACTAACGGCCGAGTAATGACTGCGTTGTTAAATTTAGCAATGGACTTAGCAATTGTTAAAAATTAACAACGGTTTAGAATGTTTAACAAAACGTCATTGTCAGTGTTATTCAATGATTTTAGTAGGCAACCTGTCAAAATCTGACATTTTGTTAAACATTCTAGACCGTTGTGAACGTTTAACAATTGCTAAGTTAACAACGGTTTAAAATGTTTAACAAAATCAGATTTTGACAGGTTGCCTACTAAAATCATTAAGTAACACTGACAGTTGTGTCTCCGGTAGCGTAGTGGTCAGAGTTTCGGCTCGCGGGCCCGGCGATCCAGTTCGATTCCCAGTGCCGGAGAGACACTTTAGGTAGTAGTTATTTAAAAATAACGTCCGTGGTGGCACTACCGCGTTGTCTAAAAGGTGCTGTGAAATGCAACATTTGCATGTTTCAGTGCTTGGACAACGTTGACGGAACAACTGGGAAGAAATGGGTTAAACACCGGAAAACCCGGCACTCACGGTACTTTGGTACTTAGGTTTATATATGTATATATAATCCATAGGATATAATATACACATATAATAATCCTTCGTGAGCTGTCATAAAGAAAAAAAAAAATGACGGTTTGTTAAACATTCTAAACCGTTGTTAACTTTTAACAATTGCTAAGTTCATTGCTAAATTTAACAACGCGATCATCACTCGGCCGTAAATATGACAAAAGTAAAAACAATGTAGCATTGATAAGTTAAAAGTTTCTTTGTCCAATCAAAGGATCAAAGAACTCTGGAAAGGGTCAGATGAATAAAACATATCAGCTATAAACCGTGCTTCTTCTGTCAAACGGCAACGCATCATATACCTACGCACTCTTGCTTTGTTAGCAGCACCTAGTGACCCTTCACCTCGACATTTATTTTGTAAATAACTTAATAGCAGAAATTCCAATTTTTTTATGTTGATATTCGGAATTAACGCACTAGATAACCTTGAAATAACATTATTCTAGTCGGGAAGGAAAAAGGTTCACGAAAACCATATACCAGCACCCTAACATAGTATAAATAGACAACCTTAACAAACATTAAAGTGTCAAAACTATGGAACCTGCTGCCCGCAAAAGTTTTTCCTTTTTCTCCCAATCTCCAAATATTTAAGTCCCGTGTGAACAAACTCCATCTTACCACACTCAAGACACCCACGGTACGTTAGTACTTAGGCATCAGCCGTCGTCGTGGACTATCCCAAGATAAAAAAAAACTAGAAATATTCAATAACCATAACCCCCACGGTGGGGGATCTGCTCCAAACAAACCATCGAGATGTTGGGCTTATTACAGCGCTTCTTCTTCTTCTTCTTCTTCCCTGGAAGCCGCCTTGATTAACTACAGCGCTTTGTCCACGGTGCCCCAATTACCTAATCATAATATTAAGGGCAATAATTATTAAATACTAATAAGTTAGTTTAAAACCAAATTTTCATTCCGATTATATATTTCCTAATGGTTATACATATAATTCAAATAAAAATATATTTTGATTTTAAAGGGTAATGAATTTTTTACAAAGTTATTATAAAACACGACTAAAGGGAAATTGATAAGATTTCTAGCACATTTAAACATTATTATATCCATTAAAAAGCAAAAATAACATACTCAGCAAACTCATCCATTTGTATTTATATCCAAACCCAGGTTGGTAAGGTTAGTCTAGTAGAATGTTATAAGCTGTGATGTTATTATGACATTTTTACCTACTTTTAGATAAAACACCTTTCTAAGATTAAATGCTGCTTGACTTTAATATAAATTAAAATATTTAAAGCCTCTTTAATGTTTTATTATTTTTTTTTAAATGAAGACTAAATATAGAAATATTTATAAATAATAATAGTATAATAATAATTAAAAACTTTTAATATTTATTTTTGTATTGACTTATGAATCTTTAGCTCCATATTTTAGGGATTCTCAAACAGGTATAAAATTCAAACTTATCATTGTGTTCAGCTGATCTAGCAGCTTTTTTACTTTATGCTTTGCTAATCTATTGACTATACTAACAAGCTCGGAGAGAAGGGGTTAGCAAAAGAAAAGGGTTAAAAACGTATTTTTTTTCCAATGGCGTTATATCACAAATTTAAATATTATACGTTTTTACACGTGTTTTGTTCCAAGCAAGAAAACAGATTTTTAATTTAAGGTTTAAGATTTGGCATTTGATCAAGAAGACATTCAAAAACCATTTTTTTATGATAAATGATAACTAATGAATTAAAAGAAAAGAAAACGAATTAGTCACCCCTTTTTTGTAGATGGGGTGAAAAAAATATCTTTAAAAATAGTGTAAAGGCTAGTTGTTGCTTATACAATGTTTATGGTGGTAATATAAGATTGTCTTATAGATGCCAGAAATGAAATTCCACGTTTAGAGAGACGACACCCACAGCATCTAATCCTTCACGCAAGTAATTAATTTTTTATATTTAAAACCAATGTATTTTTTACCAAGTCCTTTTAATGTTGCAATTATTGCAAATCCTTATTTTATTTATTAATAAGATAGATAGTTTTATTGAGGAAACTTAATCCTAGGGATGTGTATAAATTTTTTAAATTGGCAATAATATAGAGAATAAGACATGAAATTTAAGTAATTTATTACTTGTTACATACATTATCTTAATAATAATTATTACAGCTATATATTTAAGTTTTTGTTTTGGATAAATATATAATTGAACATAGTCATTTCAACAATTATTTCAGACCTTTATTCATCAATAGGCCAGTCCATCACTGCTGCTAGGACATTAAATGAGCAATGTTAATGCCGAATGCTGCAGGTTGAACGCTAATAGCTGCAAGCTGTAAAACTTTTAACGACCCAAAAGGGTCTACATTGTCTTGTTTCATCGTTTAAAATGAATAGAATACCACAGGTGATCGTTTAGGTTTATTTCAACCGAAAACATGTTACAGGCTACAATATGGACAGAGGATCAAAACATATGTTGTAATGAAACAAAAACTTTACTTTTCTTATTATCATTCATAGGTGCTATACGTTTTGGGAAATCAAGAACTGATCTGTACCCACACATTTTTTATGAATTTTTCTGATTTTCTGATGTCTTAGTTAAATTCACCATTTAGTTACTACCATAATATTAAAAAAGATTAACATTTATGAAATTACATACGCAATAAGGTTCGTCAAATTTAAAGACATTGTTGTTGTTGAACCTAAAAAACAATCTTACCAGATGCAAATTTAGCATTGATATAATTCGGAAAGATGTGAATTTTTACAAATGTGTGCATCTGGGGGTAAGCGCTCTTTGGTTTGATAGGTTCAAATAATTGTTTTTTTTTGCATAAATTGTTTTCTTAATATGTCTAGAATATGGCGGTAAAGTGATTTTTTAAAATTCAAAGCCATTATAAAGATACAACAGTTAGAAGAGGCAGGTATTCGGAGCGCTGAGCTGAGCACTGAGAGTCAGACACTATTCTGTTCTGTCAGCTTAATACCAGAGACACTTTTGTACAAATGTATTCTTATACAAGTACAGACAAGTTTAAACAAGTTTGGGAAAAAATTGGTATAGTTATTTACATAGGTACTCTATGGACCAGGTATCGCAGATTAGTGGTAAGTTAGGATTTTTATGTACAGTTACATACTTGAGACTTTAAACGCGTTTTTCTCAAAACTATGTTTTTCAAACTCCACCATATCTCGAGAACGGCTTGGCTGATTCACTTTAAATTTATATTGTTTACTCAGTACTTATGACGCACGGAATAATCTATTATAAGTCCAAAATTTACAATGTTTATTTTTTTTTATCAAAATGTTGACAAAAAATGCATAAATTTAAAACTTCTTGTTTTAAATTTAGTCAGCAATTCAATGTTTAAAATTGTATTAAATTTGTGTATGAATATTTGAATGTATATATATATATATATATATATATATATATATATATATATATATATATATATATATATATATATATATATATATATATATATATATATATATATATATATATATATATATATATATATATATATATATATATATATATATATATATATAGTTTTATTATTTAGTATTCTTGGGTTTAAAGGCAGATAAAACAAAATTTTTAAATAAAAAAGAAAATAAAAAGAAAAGAAACCACTTCTAAACTATATATATATATATATATATATATATATAAATATATATATATATATATATATATATATATATATATATATATATATATATATATATATATATATATATATATATATATATATATATATATATATATGTGCCTTTATTAACATTATCAATTTCTTAAAATCGACCATCACCTCGTCCACACCGCTTTACCCACAAATCGCATTCAGCACATTTGGGACAATTTTTTATTGTATCAACAACGTTTTTTAGCCCCTTCCCTTATAGATAACATTATATATCTTATTTAAATTATTTGTATTGTTATTATTCTAATATGTATGCATAATAGTTTAAATTAAACTATTTATGTAAAATTAATTATTAATACTTTTTTTATTGCTAATTTTTTTAAAACATATTTATGTACTGCTCATACATTTGTAAATAAAGTGCCCAAAAAACGTTGCGGAAGTTGGGGCATGCGCACAAAAAGTTTTCAGCTATTGCAATGGCTATACCCAAAACACGATCTTAATTTTCTTTATCATCGTCGTCAAGTTGCTTAAATTTTTCCAATTAATTTTTGTAATCTTTGTTGTTAAAGATATTTGTCTTTAAATAGTTGAAGTCAAATGCGCTTCCTTCATCAAGACCGTCATTTGTATTTACTAAGTACTATTAAACAAATATATTTTATAAATATAGAATATAATTAAATGTATTGTACCTATTAGTAAATAATGCAAATTATTAATAAATAAAGAGTTTTTAACGATTAATTAACTTTTTACGACGTATTATTTACCGGGACCCACGGTTAATCTCGCGTTATACTATGTAAGGCTAAGCAAGGACGATAAAAAAAGTTTAATATAAAATTTGTAAAATAATGTATGCTTTACAATTTATATAATATATGTGAATATCATTTAAGTCATAGGAAGCGAGATATTTGCGAAAAATAAAATTTTGTGTCTATTGACCATAAATATCTTAAGACGCGGACACCAGATTTTAAAAGATTTTTACAACAACTTGTTATAGAATGCCATAATAAAGGTTGATACAAGTTTACAGCTTATTATTTTGTATCAATATATGGTAGGTATTTAGATAATTGTAGGCAACTAGGATTCTTGATAGTTTCGAGGTGGACACTTTTATTTGGCTTAAGTTTCTGCACTCTCCTAACTATCTTTTCGGAAAAAAATTTGTGGGAAGACCAAAAAGCGGTGTGGCCATACAAGAGTTGCCTAGTTCCAATATTAGTTTTTTTGTTGTTAATTTATTTCATTTAAAGCAAAAAAAGAAAATCCACCTCGTTTCTTTATTCCGATTTACAATAAGTCGGTTTAATATCAATTAAATATGCAACATAATAAATGTAAAGTGTAATTACACCGTCAAAATTAATCGTAACTACAACAAAAAAAATAATACCTTAAAAAAACAGGTTAAATTTCCAAAAACTGTTTATTATCGTTGAGAAAAACACCTCGTAAGTAATCATGATTACCTATCTTCTAAACTAATGCAATACCATTTTTTATTGTTGGAATCATAGTTACTGACTTTTTAAATGAAATGTAATTAATGTATTTTTGTCAAGCGAAAATGAACCAACTATAGTATTTTATTTTTAAATAAACAAATAAAGATGACATCCACTAATTAAAAATCAAGTGTTTTATTATTCACATTAGCACCGCTTGGTATTTTATTTACTCCGCTTTCATTCAAGATATAAATTGGAGCTTAGCCCCGGTGGCCTATGTCGATCGATGTTGTGAATACGTGTGGTTAGCCCTTTGTGACGTAGTTACCCTTTACGGGAAAAATTTTATATTAGAATTTTAATTGCTTGTAATTTTGTTATATAATTTCGTATAAGAAATATTTAGCAAATGCGGTATTTAGGTATAAAAGGTAATTTTAGCCAATAAAAAATTATGTGCAAGGTGCATAAGTTTACAATAATAACACAGGTCCACAAAAAAAAGTAGTGTCTGCTGGGTGTCGGACTAGAATTTTCTGGCGTATTTTTTGTCCACCGAACACCAATCTGAAGTCAAAGTTGGGGGTAAAACGGCAAAAAATCGTTAAAACCCAAAAAAGAACGACACGGTACATTTACCGGCAGAAAACTGCTACCACGGAAGGTTTGGACTACGGCTATATAAACTATAATAGATACAAAAAAAAATCACAGGACAAAAAAGAGAGCTTCTTAAATTATCTATAAAAAAGTTATATAAACATTTTTGATAAGATAAATAATGAAGAAGATATAAACAAAAATGTAATTTTAACAAAAAAATTTAGTCCAAAACAGGTTATTTTTTATTATTGTGATTTTTGTATTTTTTGTAATAAATCATTTATTTTATTTATTTAAATCCTAAATTACTTAAAATTTGTAAAAAAAAATCCAAAAATAAAAAAAACATAATTTTTAAAATTTTTCCAAAGTTCCTTGAAAAAATTTTGAAAATTTCGGTTTTTTGATTATAACTCGAAAAATATTGCATTTCGACAAAAAGGTTATAAAACTTAAACTAAAGTCTTTTAAAAATATATTTTTTGTGTCATATAAAATTTTGTGTAACTTTTATAGTTTTTAAGACATTGATGTTTTAAATTAAAACAAAATGTTTAATGTCTGAAATTACGCCTTTTTTTGATTATTTGGTATTTGACTCCCTATTTTGACTTCAGATTCGTGTTCAGATTCGTGTTCAGCGGAAAAAAATCCTAGTTCGATACCCAGCACACACCTCTTATTTTTTTTTGTCTGTGTAATTATTCCACATTAAATGTAAAATAATACACGCGCATTTAAGTAATTTAGACAATCCAATGAACACCTATAAATAAGCATTTAAATTCATTTGCTGTACATAATTAAATCAATCACTGAAATCGTCCACAGGTAGTCAATTAAACTACTTTACAAATCCCTGCCAATTCTATAAACTCGGTATCCTCACTTGTTGATATTTGCGGAAATACAGGCAAGGGAATCCCATCAGGTTAAATTATTTCAATTCCCCACGCTTTCCAGTGGAAGAAACGTATAACTCTATAGGACAAAAGTTAGTTGTGTTGTTTAGCTTAACGTGATTTGTTATTTGATTTAAAAAATTATCCAACTTTTTAAAATAATTTAATAATCTATGACACAGAGAGATTAAGATGGGTACATAGCTGAAATTCATCTAACTGGAACAATCAGCAAAATATTTCTAAAAAAAACAAAATTGCAGTGTTTCCTTCGGTTTTTTTGTTTAGGTTACCGTGTATAGAACTAAAAAAATTAGCTCTTCAAAAAATTTTTTTCAGATAGCTAGTTTTCCTACCATTATTTAAAAAATGTTCTACAAACCTACAAATTGACTGCGACACCAAAAATTTCTTTTGAAGGAAACTGGTTTAAAAGATTAATCAAAAATTAATTTTACTGACAAATGGTTGAGATTTTAATGCTTTAAAACATGTATATACTTTAAAACCAAATTATATTTCTCCAAAAAAATGTGGCACCAAAAAACAGGATGATGTCATAAAATAAAACAGGGAAAAAATTGGTTTGTGTATTCTTTTTTGACTATAAAAATTAATCATACTTTAAAATATGATAATAACTTATTTTAAAATGCTTGCTGGCGATTCAATAAAAAAACTATTGCCCAAAAATTTTTGTTCTTTAAAATATTTTTTATTTGATTTGGGTACATGCAAGAAAAAATATTTGAGTTTTTTGATTTTTTGACATTTCCCAAATGGAAATATGCAAAGCTATTTTTGAACATTAAAGTAAAAAGAATATCCTTTGGTTTCTACCTAACAATGAAATTCACATTATAGGACGGTATAATTACATGCAATCTTTATTTATTACAAATTTTAATATCATTTATTTTAAAACATCTAGTAGACTTGCTTGTTTTACTGGAAAGTAGCAATAGTTTCTATAAAATAAATACATTAATTAATTAAATTGATTAAAATGGGTAAAAGTATAATAAATATAAATATATTTATATATATATATATATATATATATATATATATATATATATATATATATATATATATATATATATATATATATATATTCATTTATTCTAAAAGAATAAACGGTGTATCAAAAAATTGTAACAATTTCGTAAATTTTTAATTTCAGAAATGTTCATAGGCTTTATTTATGATATTAAAAAAAACAATTGTGGTATATTACTACTGTCATGTGGAATAATAGAATTAAGATTTTACAGGGAGTTACTAAAATATATGTGATTTTTTTTTAATAATCATATACTTGGCCATAATTTAAGACAACCCATTCGCAATACATTTGATCAAAATAATTTTTATTCGGTACGCAGATGGGTGAAGATCGTCTCTATACTTCTGATCTTGGACTATATATTGTAAACTGAAATATTATTTTTTATAATGTTTTTGAATAATACAAATAACAATTTTTTAGATCTTTTCTTATCTTTACTATTAATTTACGTTTCTTAAACAGTTGCATACAAAGCCGGAGATAAGGATTTTCACCACGTCTTTTTTTACTCATTTCACACTTGTTAAAATAGGTACAAATTGAGTTTCTATACCTATTTTTGTCGATTTTTGCAATTTTGGTCAAAGGAATGTTGACAATTGATTACGTAGCAAAGCACTAGCTTTTTGATATACAATTTTGCAGTGACATGCCAACTAATTTGTGGTACCTTGCTATCTGCTATGGCCCTGAAGATATGTTTTGTCTAATTAAATTACCTATGCTAACTTATTATCCATATGTCTCTGTATAAAAACTGGGTTTCTAGTTGTTTTACTTCTACCCTATATCTTGTCAAGTACTAAGTACCTTTAAGCCTAGACAATGCTGAAATATAAATTTTGCAACAAACAAAAACGTTAAAAATATTATGACTACAAACTCGTTGCGTCATTTGATGGTATCTAACGCCTAAAAAGTTGACAATATTTGGCTTTTCCACAAAAGAAGTAAATAAATACTGAATGTATCCAGTGCCGTATTACCTAGCAGGTTTTGTCATTGACTTGTTTCCCTATATCTGGTGTCTATACCACTGTGAGCTATCACCACAATTCGCAATCGGATAATATATTTGAATATTATGGAAATGGACTGAACATATGGAACTGATATGTGCAACATGGGCCGAATGATAGATAGATACATTATTTGATTATTTGTGTTAACACGCCGAAAGTGCCGAGAAGCTTTATCGCTATATATATTGTTTGTTCTGGTTTCAGAGTCAGACGTGAATGCAAATGTATTTGCATAGTATATTTGCTATTGTTGATTTGCTGAAAACTAAATTGATTGTGCTCGTCTTTAGTGTTTTACCCATAAAAATATAATAAAAATAACAAAACATCATTATATAGTATAAATAAGTGTATTTTTTATGTAAATTTTTGCCCTTTAAAGAATTTTGTAACAGGACTATTTTTTTTTCACAGTCGACTTAGATATTTATGTCGATAAAATCTCTGTCAAATTATTATTATTATTATTATTATATATATATATATATATATATATATATATATATATATATATATATATATATATATATATATATATACAGTGAAACCTCTCCTTGCGGACACCTCCTTTATACGGACAACTTCTCTGGAACCAAACTGTTGCCTAATTTTTCCATGTAAAACTAACTCCCATAACCGGACGCTCTAATAACCGGACACGGACAATTTTTTGGTTAAAAAGAAAATTGATACCTCCCTTAACCGGACGCGAACCTCTAACAACAGGACTGTATGTAGTAAAATACATAATTTTTGCATATCTATTGGCATGTTGGCGACACTGTACTATAAACCGGCCAGGGAATTACCTTTCTCCGGGAATTACCGTTTCGATCCGTGTATTGAGTGGGATTTCTCTCATATGTATTTAGTTCTTGATCTCTGGTTCTTGTTTCATTTTGATTGTGAAAATAGTGTATGCTCAGATGATCAAATGGCGCCTAGTAAAAACTTCTTAGTTTGCGTGAAAAAATGGAAGTTGTTAATACGGCGGAAAATGAATGTTTATCAGTACGGAAGCTCGCCGAAAAATTTAATATCGGAAAAACTCAGCCGCGGAAATCGTTAGAGAATAAAAACAACATTCGCCTGCAGTGGGAGTCGGGAAGCAATATCGGCCAAAAAAGGATTTTGAGACCGATGGACTTGAATTGACAAAGCGTGTTTCAATTGGTTTCTCGTGCTCGTAGCCAAAATATTCCAATATCAGGCATCATAGTGAAGGCTAAAGCTCAAGAAATAGCAGAAAAATTGAACGTTGCGAACTTTCGCGCATCCACATGGTTGGCTGGAAAAATGGCGCAAGAGACATACAATAAGTTTCAAGTGTATCTCCGGAGAATCAGCAGATGTTAGTCAAGACGACGTAAATCAGTTTAGAATTAATTCGCATCGCTCCTGCTTGGGTATCAGCCAGAAGATGTATACAACGCGGATGAAACTGGCCTTTCTTCCGAGTTTTTACTGGACAAAACTCTGCCTTTAGGTCGGAAAATGCAGCGGTGGAAAACTTTCCAAGAAAGGCTTACAATTTGTTTTGTGCTAATATGGCAGGGCAAAAGAAGATTTGTTAGTGATCGGAAAAGCGGCCCGTCCTAGGGCATTTAAAATGTATCAGGAGAGACTTACCGGCAATCTGAAGTTTAACAAAAAAGCATGGATGACACAAGACATTATGAATGAGTGGTTGCTACAATTTGACAGAAAAATGATTAGGCAAAACGAAAAATTTTATTATTTTTGGATAACGCAGCATCTCCATCCTCGTGAGGTAAATCTACAAAATATAAAAGTTATCTTTTACCTCCCAATACCACCTCAATGTGCTAACCCTTAGACCAGGGTATCATACAAAATTTCAAATTCTATTATCGTGGGTTAATATTAAAGCACATTTTAACAAAAATGGATGAATTAAAATCAGTTTCAGAATTAGCGAAGTCCATAAATATTTTGAAACACTTTATTACATTAAAACTTCCTGGGATAAAGTATCATCAGCAACCATACAGAATTGTTTTAAAAGGTGGTTTCCAAAAAAATTACAGTGATTCTACCATTATTCGAATGGGATCCCGAAGACTATCTTCCTTATCTACAATAGTTCAAACGGAAAGGTGTGCACGAGAAATGAACATAACACAAGAAAACCTTAAGAGTTATGTTGAAATCGACGATACCTGCAGCAACAGAAGAAATAAGTTCAAACATTGACGACGCCATTGATAATGTGACTGACCATGATCCTGCAATAGAAGAGGAAGAGTCAGCGATGTCGAGCTTGACGCAGTTGAAAGCACCAACACAATTACTACATATAGTGAGGCTATAAAAGTAATTAAAGACTTAAAAACTTTGTAAAAGATTAAATTACATTGCATTTCAACACCTCAAAATTTAGAAGACCATTTTCAATCAGGTCTCTTAAAGCAAAGAATTCAAAATATGCGTCAACAGAGTATTTCAGATTTTATAAATAATAACTAGCTTTGACACATAATATGTCCTATGTGTATTTGCTGATACTTATTCTAATAAATATCTATGTATTTATGTGTTCAAATTTTTGTAGTTTTTTTCACACTCTTTTAAGCGGACACCTCCACTAAGCGGATAAAACAGCGGAACCGTGAGTGTCCGCTTATGAGAGTTTTCACTGATATATATATATATATATATATATATATATATATATATATATATATATATATATATATATATATATATATATATATATATATATATAATATCATATATATATATATATAATATATACATAATAATTTGGCAGAGATTTTATCGACATAAATATATAAGTCGACTGTGGAAAGCTATGGGTTCACCTTTGTTACCACTTCTAGCTGAAATATTTTTGGACAATTTGAAAACTGATTTCCTTGCAGATGATTAGAACGGTCTTATCAAACACTGGTCAAGATATGTAGATGATGTTTTACTTTTGTACATGGAAATGAAAGAGATGCCTAGAATATTTTGGAAAAATTAAACAATTTACACTCAAACATTAAATTTACAATTGAAATGAAAAAATTCCATTAATTTTTTGATCTAAAAATAACGAAACTTAGTAACAAACTAGAATATAAAGTTTATAGAAAATCAACTCAGATAGATTATGTTAACCCAGAAGATTCTAATCATCCTTAAATGTCTGCTTTTTACAGTTACATCCACAGAGCTTTGGCACTTCCTTTGTCATATAAAAATCGAATAATTGAATTTAACACTATTAAACGAATTGCCCATAATAATGGTTTAATCCAGATATAATAAATAAATAATTAACAAAATAATCTTTAAAAAACTTGCTTTTCCTAAACAAGTCTTAAAGAAGGCCAAAAAATATTATTCTTTACCTTCCTTGGGTTTCTGTTCAAATAAAGTTGCACGGATTTTAAACCTCTGCAATAATTAAATTAAAGTAACTTTAATAACAGTTAACATTTTTCTTCTAACTTGATAAACAATAAAGATACAATTAACGGCACTAAAAAGAGCGGTGTATATAAGTTAAATTGTGGCATATGTTAAGCTACCTATATAGGTAGAACTTGCAGACCGTTGGAGGTCAGGATTAAAGAACACCTTAGTCGACCATCAACTTCATCTTTTGGCTTTTACACTAAGTACAATGACCACCAATTTTTGTCCCGAAATAATTGCAAAATATTACATAACATTAACCACCAAGAACTAAGACTAAACCTTGTTGAAGATCTGGAAATTGGAAGAAATTCTTCAATAAGCCCGAATTGTCTAAATACCCAGGTCAATTACACGTATAATTTTAAAGCAATATTTCAATATTTTTTTATTAAACATAGACACAAAAGTTTGTCCACTTAAATAAAAATTAATTGTATCTATAACTAATTATGTTTGTACAACGGCCTGGATTGTCAGCCTATAGACATACCAATAAAATTATTTTAGTAGTTTTTTTACAAATTCCTTGTCCTTCTTTGGTTTTGATTATTTTATATTATTGTTATAATATGTATGTCTATCTGTTTGTGCATCTTAAAGTGCTTATCATATTTAATGTTTATATTTTTTGTTTTGTGTCACACGACTAAGTTTCTGTAATTTTGACAAGTAAGTGAGATAATTTTATTTTATTTAAAAAACGATTTATTACCTTACTTTTAGTGTCGGTCCTAATGATGTCCCAGTTTGGTTAAAAAGGCTCGGCAGCATTCAATATAATAATTTTATACCTATTACCGAAGTTTCATTCCCCCCTTTTAATAAAATAGTATTATAAAAAATCTTAAAATTTTCACTTTGAGATGTAAAAGATGTAAAAAAATAATGTTTTAATTAAATTATGCAAATATATGTAGCAGGTGCCTTTCCATATGGGTTTGGTGAAGCCATTCTATGTAAATGCGACACCCGCTAATGAGGTGGTTCTATGGCCTGATACAGATCCGCGAGCTCGAAATCGCTTTGCTCGAATTTCAACAGTAGCATAAGCTTATCTGACTTCGGTATCACACGCTTCGCATGCGGCTAAGTGGAGCATTGTTTTCTACATCTTCATTAAATTGAATCGAACTGTAATTATTTACAATAGTAACAGTTTTACTGGCCAAGTAAAACAGCGGTACTGATTCTGTGACAGTCGCACCATCGATATCATACCATTTGATCTTATCGGTATGTAAAAGTGGACAAAGCAGTGGCGGCTTGCTCATCAAGTTGTCTTAAGAGGGTATCCTAGTGTAGAGGCAATAATTTTAGGTGATTTTTGAAGTGCCGTAAAAAAAGCAATTAATAGTTTTACTATCCATTTTTTATGAGTTATTTATTAACATGACAAAAATACAGAAAAATAAAAAGTTGAAAATTCAAAAATTAGCAGCTGATAAAGTGGGAGGGGGGTCTCAAAAAATTGGCTCGTGACCATGCCCACGATTTCTCAAGTTCTACTGGACGATTTACATGAAATTTTTTGAGAGTCTTCTTTATATACTTGTCTAAGTCCAGAACTATCCGCATCCTCAATTTTTCAATTTTTACTATTTTTAAAAAATTCAAAAATGTCAAAAAACTGGTACAAAAATTGTTTTGTGATTTTTTTTTTTTCAACTTTTCCGTAGTTCCGGACATTGCAACATTACATTGAATATTTCCCTCATATATTAGAAATCCCATATGAAACGGGACCTTTTCGAATAATTACTGCCGAAAATTGCCCGCTAGGATCCAAAAAAGTCCCGCTAGGTATCGAAAATTTCCCTATAGGTCCGTATCTATAGTAACGATTGTTAAAATTGCACATTTGTCATTTTGGCATATTATATCGAATTATAAAAGTCGTCGAAATGTCGCGTTTTGGAAACGATTCTTTGAGTTTAATTTATGAAAAAGTAATCGAAAGTAAAACTAAAAATACATTAATGAACCATCAATATATATGGAGACAGTTTCTGGATTTTATTAAAGAAAGGAATTATAGTTTAAACGAACACACTTCAATACCGACACTGGCAAATATTCTTACTGACTGGGCCTACAACATGAAAAAGAAAAATGGTGAGGATTATAAAGACTTTACTGTGAAAACTATTTGGAATGTAACATCAAAACTATTGATGGAGAAATACCAGAACGAATATAATAATTAATTTAATCCTTTCACTGACACGGAATTTAAAACAGCCTGCGAAGCAAAAAATGCCAAAAGAAAGCAGTTACAGACAAACCCCCAGAAAAGAAAAGAAAGCGCTGTATTACTAAAATACGAAGAGTTCAAAACCTGTGATAAAGAAACGCCCGATGGCTTACAGAAAAAGTTATTTTTTGTTTTATCGTATGAATTAGCATGGAGAGGAGGAGAGGGAGTCAAATGTTTTAGTTCCTATTTCAAAAAAGACATTAATAACGTATGGGAAAAAACTGGTAGAATGGAATACAATCCAATATTCGGAAAAACAACGTAAGGAGGGGATAAACCTTGCGCTCAACCCAAGTGGCTGCCTAGAAACATTGTTAACCGGGATTTGTGCCCAGTTAGGTTATTTAGAAAGTTCTTGGAAAAGAGAAAATATATAAATATTCCGAGATTGTTCCTAACTGTTAATCCTTTCTGAAAATTGGGCAAATTTTGTCTCATATTATTTTGTTCATTTTCATAAAATATTTATGTAGGTAAGGTAATTTTAATATAATGTTGTTTAAATAAAAAATTTAAACTTACTTAGGTACTAATTCTTTATTTCTTCTACTCGAGAAATATTCTACCGAATTACACTCGTGCGAGCTCGTGCATCAAAGTAAACCTGATAATTTTTCATTCAAGCATGTTGTCAGTCAAAAAGTGCATTCGGTTATTTTCATATTTTGATAAAAGAGCCCCCCCTCCTTCGGAGTCGGTCTCTTTCTCCAAAATATGAAAATAAACTCATGCAGTTTTTAGACAACATGCTTTCATGAAAAATTATCGGTAATTTTGATGCACTTGTGTAATTACTTCCGATAATCTTTTTTGTTTTCTTTTCAGACTGCTAGGAGGGTTGGAATCGTGAGCATGGTCACGGGCCAATTTTTCCGCGAACCCTCACTTCATCAGCTGCTAATTTTTTGAATTTTCAACTTTTTTTTGTATTTTTGTAAAATGGCAATAAATAACTCATAAAAAAATGGATAGTAAAAATATTAATTGCCTTTTTTTATGGCACTTTAAAAATCACCCAAAATTCATGTCTCTACACTAGAATACCTCCTTAATAAATTGAGTGTTTGAAAAAATTGAGGAAGGTATTCAATATGCTACTGGAAGCACGATAACAGTTTTGGGCCACTGTAATTTAACAAATACCGAGGCGCCAGAATCTGTTTCCGCAAATTGAAGCATTATTATAGTAATTTACTTAAAATACTCCTGTTTGCATAATTTTTTGTTATTCTTTGCTCAAATTGTACAGGGTGTCCCAAATTCGAGCCTTATTATTGGGATCTCACAAACCTAAAGAGACGAGGTCAGTTAAATGAAGGCAAAGTTGCGCAATTCCATGCTGACCAAAATGCTACCTTAAAAGTTTTTAAATGTTGAATACGTTCAAGGAGTTAAAAAAAAACAGAATATTTGCGATTTCATTTATATTTTTTTATGACTTTATTTGACCAAATGTAAAAAAATAAATTTTACATTTTATTGCCACTTTTTTAGTTCTACAAGACAGTTTTAATAGATTTACACACCTACGTTTCGTCTTTTAGCTGCCATCATTCTGGATTACTTATTAGGATTTAAAGAGCTTTTAAGGTCTCAAAACCAATGCTGTATCACACTTACTAAAAAAAAAACATTTTAATGATTTCCTGGTAAGATCTTACTAAAAATCCATTCTTTGTCTTCCTATAGAAATTGCCATTAATATGATTTTTTTTAATAAGTGCGATATATTATTGGTTTTGGGACCTTTGAAGCTCATAAAATCCGTAATAAAAAATCCAGGGCCGTATTTAAAAAAAACAAAGTTGATGATGGCAGCTCAAAGACAAAACGTCGGCGTGTAAATCTAATAGCACCGTCTTGTAGAACAGAAAAAGTAGCATAAAGAATGTGAAATTTATTTTGTTATATTTAATCAAACAGAGTAGCAAAAATATAAAAATGAAATCGCGAATCTTTGGTTTTTTAAAAAGTCTTCGGAAATATTCAAAATTTTTAAACTTTTAAGATAAATTTGGATTAGCATTAAATTGCGCAACTTTGCCCTCATTGAACCGACCTCGTATCTCGTCAGGTTTCCAAGATCAGAATGGTGAGGTTTGAATTTGGGACACCCTGTATTTTGCAAACTCTTCAATTATATATATATATATATATTTTAGTGGGGTAATTGTTATCAAAAAAACGTTTTAAATTTCATTCATACAAATTTAAACCCCACTATGTTGATTAACTGTGAGTCGGTATAAACATAGGCCCACAAATAAAAGTAAATAAACGAAAAATTATAATTATTTATTAGTAAATAAAGAGATCAAATACTTTTAAAGTTATACCTTAAACATTAAAATCGCAAATTTACTGCCCTAATACCAATCAGTTACTAAAAGCGCATCTATGCGCACCTGCACTACATACCAAGTTATGTATTAGGAAATCGGATAATTGATTTTTAAACTTGTCAATTTGTAAAAATATATTTTTTTAATATTTCTTCGTTTTTATATACATTTTATTTTATTTTATTTTTTCGTTAATAGCACAGGTCCACAAAAAAAGTGGTGTGTGTGTACTGGGTGTGAGACTAAAATTTTCTGGCGTTTTTTTTTCCGCCGAACACGAATCTAAAGCCAAAATTGGGGGTCAAACAGCAAAAAAACCCAAAAAACCGACACGGTACATTTACCGGCAGAAACCTGCTACCACGGAATGTTTGGACTACTACTATATATACTATAAGAGATACAAAAATTTTTTTGGAAAAAAGTGCTTTTCAAATTGTAGATAAAAAAGTTATATAAACATTTTTAGTAAGATAAATTATTAGAGAGATATAAAAGAAAATGCAATTTTAACAAAAAAAATTTAGTCCAAAATAGGAAAAAAATATCTTAATATGATTTTTGTTTTTTTTTTAATAAATCATTTATTTTATTTATCTAAATCCTAAGTTACTGAACTTTTTTTAAAAAAATCGAATTTTTTTCAGAATATGAAAAAATCCTTAAATTTCGGTTTTTTCAATATAACTCAAAAAATATTGCATTTTGACGAAAAGGTTTAAAACTTAAATTAAAGGTCTTGTAAAAATACATATGTTTATGTTTTAAATTAAAAAAAAAATGGTTAATATCTAAAATTACGCCTTTTCTTGATTATTTGCTGTTTGACCCCCAATTTTGACCAGCACACACCACATTTTAATATGCCTGTGTAGTCATTAATTGCCAATGTATCTTATTATTATACCCAAAAAACCAAGTAAAAGCAAAGTTGATTTTACTTGCTCACTCAAAGTGGATATCAGGCTTTAAGATGTTTATTCCATTTTTCTTTAATTCCGGCAACGAAGCCCAAGTACCCAAGAAAATAAATGCAATTGAAGAAAAAAATATGTTGAAATATTTGTACACAGTACACAAAATTTCGAGCAGCCCTCGTTTTTTTTTTTTTAATCCAATTGCCAGGAAAGAATTTTAAAAGGTTTTTTAACGTTATTTTTAAGTCTTTTGGTTCCTCCGTATTATTTTTTAAGTAACCCAAAAAATAAATGCTATTGGAGAAAAAAATATGTTGAGATATTTGTACACAGTACACAAAATTTCGAGCAGCCCTCGTTTTTTTTAATCCAATTGCCAGGAAAGAATTTTAAAAGGTTTCTTAACGTTATTTTTAAGTCATTTGGTTCCTCCGTATTATTTTTTAAGTAACCCAAAAAATAAATGCCATTGGAGAAAAAAATATGTTGAGATATTTGTACACAGTACACAAAATTTCGAGCAGCCCTCGTTTTTTTTTTAATGCAATTGCCAGGAAAGAATTTTAAAAGATTTTTTAACGCTATTTTTAAGTCATTTGTTCCTCCGTATTATTTTTTAAGTAACCCAAAAAATAAATGTCATTGGAGAAAAAAATATGTTGAGATATTTGTAAACAGTACACAAAATTTCGAGCAGCCCTCGTTTTTTTTTTTTAATTCAATGGCCAGGAAAGAATTTTAAAAGGTTTCTTAACGTTATTTTTAAGTCTTTTGGTTCCTCCGTATTATTTTTTAAGTAACCCAAAAAATAAATGCCATTGGAGAAAAAAATATGTTGAGATATTTGTGCACAGTACACAAAATTTCGAGCAGCCCTCGTTTTTTTTTAAACCAATTGCCAGGAAAGAATTTTAAAAGGTTTCTTAACGCCATTTTTAAGTCATTTGGTTCCTCCGTATTATTTTTTAAGTAACCCAAAAAATAAATGCCATTGGAGAAAAAAATATGTTGAGATATTTGTACACAGTACACAAAGTTTCGAACAGCACTCGTTTTTTTCCCTTTGCCGGGCAAGAATTTAAAAAGGTTTCTTACCATTATTTTTAAGTCTCTCGGTTCCTTCGTATTATTTTTTAAGTAACCCAAAAAATAAATGTCATTTGAGAAAAAAATATGTTGAGATATTTGTACGCATTACATAACATTTCGAACAGACCTCGTTTTTTTTTTAATCCAATTGCCAAGAAAGAATTTAAAAAGGTTTCTTAACGTTATTTTTAAGTCTCTCGGTTCCTTGACTGCTCTCACGTCTCATCGATCACAAGAAACGCCGCCGGTGTTTCATAATTTTTTGATTAAATTTCCATGAATGCTCAGCACACAGCGCTAGGAACTAAGAAATGAGCTTAACATTTCAATATCAAAAAAACATTCAAATATTTGCACAAATGATTATTCCATTAAAATGAAATTTGCTCAGGTAGGGCGGGGGTTTTATTCAAATTGGCTTTCTTTCGCAATAATGCTCGATATCAGCGCTGGGGGTGGAACAACGCCGGGAGAGGCAACGATGAAACGAAAATATTGTTCTGCGACTGTTAAGAAAAATGCGGGATTTTCTTATCCTAATCCAACACTTGTTTGTTTTTGTCAAGCCATTTCCACTTTGTGAAATATGGATGAAAGATACTGCTTTCTTTATTTTTATTGAAAGAAAGCTAATTTATGTTATGTGGTTGAAATTAGTTTTAGATTCAGATACGTTTTTGACAACGAGCTTCAGCTTTTAGAGGAAAACATTAAATTCTAGGCTTAATATTAAACAAACAAAATGATTTATAATTGCATCGTACTGATATGTACGGGTCCTGATGCTAGGGTGATTTTAAGGAAAATATTCCTAATATTGTTTATTAAAAACAATCGGTAAAGGAATAGTAGATATCAAAAATCTTGCTCCGACAAAAAAATATTTTCTTCAATATTTCACAATTTAGAAAATATAAAGATGAGTTGTGTTACGTCCTTAGAAATAATAAGGGCGCCCAACGGGCTTCGTGACCAATTGAGGTCTTACTTAGCAAATAGGTGTTTTTTACGTCTTTTAAGGTGTTTGGAAAATTTGTATTGGCGTTTTTATTGTAGAAAGAAGTAGTATAGAAAATAAAGGTTTTTTTTTAATGGATTTTAATTCTTATAAAAAAAAACTATCATTCCGGGATTCAATCCGTTTATTTAAAAATTCCTTTTCACAACGTTTCGCCGAAATCTCATTGGGCATTTTTAAGTGATGTTGTTCGCTCTGCGTCTCGACTGGAACTACCTGGTCTGTGCACTTGCATTTGGTTTTATTGCCTGCCGCCGCCGGAGGTTGTAACGTGTTACGGTCTGGTGAGCAGACGGGGTTGGTGTGGGTTGTTGCTGGGTGGCAACCGGAGGAGCCTTGTTCGAGCTTTCTTTGTATTTTGTCTTTAGGATGGTTGTTTTCCATAATATGCTTGGGATGTTGGTGGGTAGTTGAGGGTACCAGCTTTTTCTATTTCAAGGCTTCTCTTATTAGTCTGGTCTTGTGGTGTTTTATTGCTGATATTTGTCCAGAGTTGTCGAAGACTATTGTGTGTCCTGTGTTGTGGTGATGTTGGAAAAGGGGGGAGGTTGTTTGTTTTGTTTTTATACTATTTTTATGTTCCTGGATCCTGACGGATATGCGCCTGTTTGTTTGTCCCACGTATTGTTTTTCGCAGTTCTTACAAGGGATGCTGTAGACCCCATGGTTTTCCAACTTGATTTTATCGTTTGGGTTCCCTAAGATATTGCTACTGTGGTTTGTGGCTTGAAAATTGGCGAGATTTTGTTTTTTCTTAAGACTCGTCCGATTTTGTCCGTGACTCCCTTTATGTAGGGGAGTACGGCCTTTGGTCTGTCCTCTTCGTCTTGCTTCTCCTTTTGAATTTATGTTTTTGTCGCCTGAGTGCATTTTGGATTATCTTTTCAGTGTAATTGTTTTCTCTAAGCGCTGTTGTGATTGTTTTTATTTCTTTTTATCTATTGTCCTTCTCCGTGAAGCGGATAGATCTTGAGATAAGGGTGCCCAAATACAGGCAGTAGCAAACACATACATTATATATATATATATATATATATATATATATATATATATATATATATATATATATATATATATATATAATATATATATATATATATATATATATATATATATATATATATATATATATATATATATATATATATATATATATATATAAAACATTCTTGAAGAAAAGAAAATTTCCAATAAAAAAGTCCCAACTCCCGTAGTTCTATCTCCATTATTTATAATTTAAATTTAACACTGAAAATAAGCCTCCGCGCGACATTTTTAGTTGCGCGGTCGGCGTCATAACCGAGTTTGTGACACTAAATAATTATTTTTAGGGCATTAAATAATAATTAAACATTTTTAAAAAATTATGTTGTATTTAGAACCCTTCATAGAATTTATTTTCGTTAAAAATTTAACATAAAGTTAATTTTTTAGGAAGTTAGACAATTCCTAAGTAACAAAATTGGATCTAATTTTTGTCTACATTGTAAATAAAAAAAAATGTTTAAATAATTATCGTATAAATTTTTCTTGTCGTGGAGCCCTTCTTATATACATACCTAACAGGATCACGTCATAAAAGATTAAAAAGTTTTAATTCTTTGTTTATAATAACTTATTTTTCGCGCGGAGGTGCATTTTAAGCGTTAAATTAAAATTATAAATAATGGAGATAAAACTCCCGAAGTTTGGACTTTTTTATCGGCAAGTCCTTCCTTTTCAAGGATCTTTTTTGCAATTTCTGCTTATGGTTTTTAAGTTATCATCAAAAAACGAAAAGAATTTTTTTCTTATTTCGTTTTTTGTTAATAACAATTGCAATTTTCATTGGCAAAATAATCCTCAAAACGAATTTCTTAGATTTGCATTCCGCGTCGAATGAGCTATTGCTCATATTTTTGGAAGCCTTCTAACTACTCGCAGAAAACACAATTCTAATTGCCATATTATTTTTATCTTTACTAAAGTAACAGTTTTACTAAACTGCTATCTGAAAGATTGGCACAGATTTGTACCAAAATAAAACACTTTGTTTTGCCGCATTTATTAAATAACATATCAAAATTAATTTAACCTTTATCAGATTACGTATTGACGAAAATAATGTCAATTTTCATTTGTCTATTTCCCTTAGTACATACATAAAGCAAACAATATTAAAAGCCTTTTTTGTATATTATCTGTAAAAGCACAATTGCAAAACAATAATAGAATCATAAAACAACAGGTGTATATTTAAATAAATATTTTAGTAATAATAATATTACGAATATAAATGTAGCGAACGCTAACAAATATGTACATATAAATTGAATTTAATAAAATATAATGCCTTTTTGCATATAAAATATCATTTAAATATTTGTTATATTGTAATTAATATCCTGTCACTTTACTTTACATGAACCCTAAAATTACCTAATTTTTAACTTTACTTTACCATGATTCCCATATACCCACACGTGGTTTCTTGACGAGTCTCCACAATGCAAAAACCTTGTCTTGAAAAAAACTGACGAATGTTTCCGGTTAGGTTTGAGTTTTACAAAAAAGGACGATCGTAATGTTCAATTTAAACCAAACTTAAAACAAAAATTGCTTGGTAGTCCAGGAAACAAACCATTTTGCTTTGCAATTTTTTAAATGTATAGAATGTGAATAGTTCAAGGATCAAAATCTATATCATGTTAAAGGGCGCCTTTACCTTGGGGGTGCTTGCCAAACCATCTCGGAAGTGAAATTTTTTCAAAACATTTTTACCAAAAAAAAAAAAATCGATAGAAAATTGATTTTTAAGCAAAAAATTTATTATGCTTTTTTTTTGTAAACATACTTTCAGAGTTATTCGCGATTGAAAGTCGGCGTTTTTCGTGGATAAAATCAACGTTTTAAATCATTTTTTTGCAAATAACTCGATAAGTATGCATTTTATCAAAAAAATAAATAAAAAAATTGCAGCTTTAAAAAAACGAATTAAATGTTTTTTTTTGTTATTGCTGTGAGACCAATACAAATCAAGTTGTGGTATGTTGTTAGCTGTTATTCATCAAACCCAAAATTTCAAGGTTTCAAAGGCAGATAACGAAAAATCTACGTATTTTTCGAGGAAAACTAATAATAACTTTTTTAAAGCAATGTAAATACAAAAAACCTTTCCTTTTTTTTTAAAGCCTGTATCATAAAATACCAAAAAATGATTAAAATAAAGTTAGACCAAATTTTTTTGGGTCCAAAAATGTTCGAAAACAACCATATAATTACCACCCTAATTAAAATGAGTCATAGCCCGCTTTTTCAATTCTCTTTATCTATGTATCATAAATGCATTCTAAAATTTTAACCGCTTAAAACTGATTAATTTAAAAAAAAATGGAGCTGCAAGAGAAAATAAAATTTCAGAATTTTAATAAAAAATTACCTTTTCGTGAAAATAACTCGAAAACTACGGAAGATACATAAAAATTACTAAGGTATCAAATTTTAGCTTTTTGAATTACAAATATTTTGCTATTTTTTTAATTTACCGCATGACGAAAGTTAGGTGAGATATAAACGTTTAAAACATGTGTGTGTATAGACTACCACTGCCATGTTTCTAGAATTAGAACTTTTTATTACAAAAACTGAAGAAGCTATGCTTAAAAAACAATTTTTTGGAGCATTTTTAAAGCGATTCGATGCATTTTTTTTTAAACTTGCGGTTTTGTACTATTTTTTGTATTGTAATATTGTAAGGGGTGGGTTTTTAAGGATTAGAAAATTACCAAATTAACTTAGAAACACACATTTTTAAATTACAACTCTGTTATTAAATCATAATATGGGTTGATTTTTAAGGGTTGAAATATATTAAATGATGTATTAAAGAATTAAATACTTATTTTTAAATTTATATGAGCCTAATTTTATGTGACTTAAGCTTTAATATTAAAGTTTTAAAGGTTTTTGCAATAAGGGATGGTTCAGCCCTTAAATTTAAAAAGCGACTTTCCGAATAACGGAAATTTTAAAGAAGAGGGTAAGTTAAGTTTAATTCCAAATTTTTATGCACAGCACTCTAATAATATATACATTTTTTAGAGTAAATATTTTTTTTAATCATAATAAAGGTTGATTTTGAAGGGCTGAATTATTTTAAATTATGTTTTTAAGAAGCAAAATACTACTTTTTTAATTTATCTGAGTCAAATTTTTCTCAACTTAAGCTTTTATGTTCAGTTTTTTCGGTTTTAGCAATAAAGGGTAGTTTTCACCCCTAACAAATAAAGAGCGCCCTTCGGCATAGTATAGATTTTAAAAAGGAGGGTAAGTTAAGCTTAATCTCAAGATTTTATTTAAATCTATGCATTTAAAAAAAAATTGCCAGGTTTTGCACTTTTTTCAGCTTGGTTTTCTAGGCTATGGCAAAGATAATACTACTACGAATAGATGGTTCATTTAAATGGGGCGTTTTGAATCAGTCGAAGATATCAATGCTTCCGTAAATGCGAATAAAATTAAGTCGGTAACCCCTGCCCCAGCGAAACAAACCGTGCGACATTGCCAATGTCTGTCGCTTTTACCTTATTCGGAACACGAAGTAGCGAAAGCGGGCGGCTAAACGGATTGTGTTTTTCCTAGTCGCGTTTCATCACGCCAATAGTAAAGACCTGCCGGCAACACTGTTTAACTTTCGCTCAAGGATAGCGCGAAAATCTCTCGATGGACATCGGCTCGCGTTAGCCAAAGTCCATTAGGGGTATCAAAAATATAGCATTGAATGGTTCATCTTATCCGTAGTAGTATTATCTTTGGCTATGGGTAAATACCCTGGTTCGGTGTAATTATAGGTCAACGAAGAAAGTAAAAAATTTTAAAACATATATTAATATTATGCGTTTGTCAAATTTAATTAAATATTGTAAAAGTATTGACTGGAAATAGGTCTTGATTTTGACAGATTATAGAACTTATAAGTACATTAACGAATTTTTACCTTTTTTTTCTATTTTTAATGATGCCTCTATAAAAATCTGGATATTTGCTTTTAAATAGATAACTGATCTGCACATAAAACTGTTTTAATACCAATATTATGGGTTTAAAGTGTACGATAAATCGGCTAGCCAGATCTCTAGACATTTTGTTAAATGTTTTTTTGTCTGCTTGGCTATTTAAAAACTGGGATTTATATAAACAAAAAATATATTTGCCGATAAGTTTTGTTATATATGTGGACGATTCATTATAAAGTTCCAAGCTATATGCATATCTAAGTAAGTCAAAAAAGCCTATTTTTTATATTTTAAGTGCCAAATTGGGGATCAAGATAAAAGTTGGGCTCCTCATGTTTGTTGTTGTGTGAGTTGTCACGTAAATTTAGTGCAGTGGATGTATCAAAAAAAAAAAATTCTATACCGTTTGCTGTTCCTATGGTGTGTAGAGAACCTACTGACCAAGTAAGTGAGTGCTACTTTTGCATCACTAAAACAAAAGGGATTCCTAAACAGCATAGAGACAAAATAGAGTATCCAAATTTGCGTTCTGCGCTAAGTCCTATTCCTCATTGCCAGGAACTACCGGTACCGCTAGCGCCTTTAAACCTGGACATCGTATTTCTCAGTGATTGTAATTTTCTGAGAACACCAGTTGTCACCCAACATTTTTACCAACTACCAGCAAGCCTCACTTAATAACTCAGAATGAATTAAATGACAGTACGTGACCTAGGATTGTCAAAACAATAATCGAAACTTCTAGGTTCCAGACTTTAACAGTGAAACTATTTAGATAAAAAAGCAAGCACTTTACCGAAAACGAAATGTAACATTGTCAAGTTTTTTTTTTAATGAAAGGGTCGCTATGTGGCTTTTGTGATATTGATGGTTTAATGAATGAGCTTAATATGGAACATGATCCTAGCAAGTGAAGTTTATTCATAGATTCGTCAAAATGCAGCCTAAAACTAGTCCTGCTTCATAATAAAAACAAAAAACATCTTTTCCTTTAGCCCATCCAGTGACAATGAAAGAAACCTATAACAACTGAGCAACCCTATTAAATCGTGTTAAATATGAACAATATGAACTGTGAATTGTTCAAAAGCTATGATTACTAGGATATCGCATGTCTTTAAAAATACATTTTTTGCACACCCATTTGATTTTTTACCGGAAAAATTGGGTGCAGTAAGCGACCAACAAGAAAAAAGGTTTTACCAGGACATCAGGACGATGGAAACAAGACGCTGGAACCCATCCATATTGGGCGACTACTGCTGATTTTTAAAAAGGGATGATGCTACAGAACACAAAAGGCAAAAGTGAACGTTTTTGTCGCTGTATCATATCTCGTGCATTATATTTTTATTCACATAACAACCAATCTTCAGAAATGTGTTTTGTATAGATTTCACATGTTTTATATGTTTATATTAAATAAATATATTAGATTGTAAAAATGTGTTGCTTCCTCTTTTTTCTCCTTATAATAAAAAAACTGTACTTGTTACAGTAATTAGCTCATCATTTTCGGATTAAGAACTCCAATATTTCAAACAAACCCATACAAAGTAACTATATATATATATATATATATATATATATATATATATATATATATATATATATATATATATATATATATATATATATATATATATATATATATATATATATATATATATATATATATATATATATATATATATATATATATATATATATATATATATATATATATATATATATATATATATATATATATATATATATATAAATATATATATATATATATATATATATATATATATATATATATATATATATATATATATATATATATATATATATATATATATATATATATACATATATACATATATATATATATATATATATATATATATATATATATATATATATATATAATACAGGTATTAGGAAACACGAATCTGGAAGGTGCAGCGATCATCTGATATTTTTTATAATATTATTTTTCTTTTTTATGCCTGATTATATGGAAGACAAGTAATTGAAAATAAATGGGTAGTAATTTGTTTTTTTATATATAGTCATTGGATGTGTTTATTGTCTTTGTTTAGAGATTAGAAAATATTTCAGATATTGAAAAAGGTAATGGGACAACTCTTGAAAAATAATGCATGGTTTAGTTTTCAGAGGAGAAAGAAAACCGTTTTTGTTTATAAAAAGTAGGACATTTTAAAGTTTTTGTAATGTTTTGTGATAATAATTGTAAATTATATATATATATATATATATATATATATATATATATATATAAAAATATATATATATATATATATATATATATATATATATATATATATATATATATATATATATATATATATATACAGGGTGTAACTAAATAAGTGTAAAACATTTAAGGAGGTGATTCCTCATCGAAAAAAAGATAGGATCTTTCATATAAAGAAATTTCATTGGAGCATCCCCTGTTAAGATACAGCCCCTTAAAGGGGGTACATAAAATTTGTATAACAATTTTTTTCACAAACACTAAAAAAGTTACGATATTGAAATTAACCTGACGTTTTGTACTACCAAAAAGACACTTAACCAGTCATTTATTTGGTTTACCCCATGGTTGTAAGGGGTGGAAAACGCAACCCCTAAAATTTATTTCCAATGTAACTTTTTGTCTTATTATTTGTTTACGATTTAAAAATGTATTTCCGATAGCCTGTTTCATTCTAAACAAAAAATGTCTCTTGGGTTTTTTGCCCAAAATAAACCAGTTTGCAGCAAAAATTATTTTACGAACAACTACAGAGATACATCGTCATAAATGCGAAAATACGAAACTAATCTATCTAGTAGGTCGCTATTAGCGATAGTGACAATTAAATTGGTATGACGCTGTCAGTTTGTGAATTTTCGAAATTGAATCAATACTAATTGTGTATTGTAGTTCTGTTCTTAGTTTGTAACTTTAATAATTCACTTGTTATTAAAATGGCATACCCAAATGAGGAAATGGCTGATATGCATTACGTTTACGGTCTGTCGCAAGGGAATGGGTTAGAAGCTTCTAGAAGATATGCTGAAATGTATCCTCAACGGCAGCATCCTTCACATAGAATATTTGCTCGACTTCATCAAAGATTACGAGAATATGGTTCATTCGACAAAAGAACGCAGGATTGTGGTCGCCATCGAGAAATACGAACACCACAGCTTGAGGAAGCAGTACTTAATTTGATTGAAGAACAACCTACTACCAGTACTTGAAAGATTGCTTTCCAGCTAAATGTTGATCATATTATGACGGTATCAAAGAATATAAACCTCAATAAGAAGCGACAATATTCGAAGTCCCAAAATTTTTAGGAGGGGGCTAAGCTGTTTAACTGTCAACCCGCTGCCGGCAGCTTTTAGTCCGGGATTACATGTTTCGTTTAGTGCTTTGTTGAGTTTTATGTGCTGTTTCATTCGTTTCGTTCAGTTTTGTGGATATCTTAAAAAAAATGTGCATAATAATTGTGATACCTGTAAAAATTATAGATCACAATGCAAATCTTTAGATGTTAATTATTTGTTAATATACAGTATGGATCAGCCAAATGGAATAAATTCAATATTAAATAAATGGGGGCTTATTCGAAAAAATGCTTGGACATGTCGATTGGTATTTTTAATTGCACATTTTTTTCAACTAAAACTCTTTATACAGGGTGTGTCATGTGACGGTGGCCAGTATCAACTTTCTTAATTTAAATGCAACACCCTGTATATTATTTAATTTTTGGTTTTTTTCAAAGCATTCTAGACATATATTATGTACAATCTTCTATACCTATCTTCAACTGTTTCGTAAATATTAAGCGTTTTTAGGTTTATTGCATCTATTGCCTTTGCATCTTTGCCACTTTCGTGAGGGTTACTTTTTGTGCATTTACCTACTAGAGGCAGCCGTGCCGCTCGGCTGTGCGGACAAGCGTGCGAGAGAGTAAGAAGAATAGCTGTATAACATTTCTCTCGCGCCTTGTGCTGATTAATTGGCGGAAGAGTTGTATACACCGCCGACAAATTAAGAGAGAGAGAGAGAGAGAGAGAGAGAGAGAGAGAGAGGGAGAGAGGGAGAGAGAGAGAGAGAGAGAGAGAGGGGGGAGAGGGAGAGGTAGAGAGGTAGAGGGGTGAGAGAGAGAGAGAGAGAGAGAGAGAGAGAGAGAGAGAGTGAGAGAGGTAGAGGTAGAGGTAGAGAGGTAGAGAGAGAGAGAGGTAGAGAGAGAGAGAGAGAGAGAGGAGAGAGAGAGAGAGAGAGAGAGAGAGAGAGAGAGAGAGAGAGAGAGAGAGAGAGAGAGAGAGAGAGAGAGAGAGAGAGAGAGAGAGCGAGAGAGAGAGCGAGAGAGAGCGAGAGAGAGAGCGAAAGAGAGAGCGAAAGAGAGAGCGAGAGAGAGAGAGAGAGAGAGAGAGAGAGAGAGAGAGAGAGAGAGAGAGAGAGAGAGAGAGAGAGAGAGAGAGAGAGAGAGAGAGAGAGAGAGAGAGAGAGAGAGAGAGAGATTGACTAATATACAGGGCGTTGCATTTAAATTAGGAAAGTTAGTGTTGGCCACTATTGTATGACACACCCTGTATAGAAAGTATTTACTGAAAAAAATGCGCAACCAAAAATACCGATACACGTGTCCGAGTGTTTTTTCGAACACGCCCCCGTATATTTATTATTGAATTTATTCCATTTGGCTGATACACACTGTATTATAAAGCTTACGACACTACAAAAAACATGCATGGAGCGTTGCAGCACCCTCCTGATTTGTTTATTAAATATGTTTATGATTTGCAACATGCTTTTAAAACTAAGTTTGAAGACATTTGTATAAAACAGGAAGTTTCACATAAACTCTTAGATGAAATGGAAAGAATAGACTTTACCCATCCATGCAATGATTTCCCAAAAATGTACAATATAAAATAATTTATTAGGCTTAAAATATTTTATACGATGGAATATACCAATCGTGATCTAAAGTACCAGTCAAAAGATAAGAAAACTAAAAATTATATTACACATATGATCAATTTATAGTATCGGTAACAAGTCGATGTAACTTTCAGATTTTGTCATTTCAATAAACTGTTTGCCTATTTTTTTTTTAAGTCACTATTTTTCATCTCACTTTGAACATTTAAGCTCTAGCCTTTGGCATTTAGCCTTTATAAAACTAAAATTATTTATTTTAGTGATGTTTCAAACCACCTTTATTATCAAGTTCTTCCACTCTATTCTTTCCAAAATATCTCTGAGATTTGTTTCCAAATCATAAACCCCACTTTCAAATTTAATTAATTAAATGGGGAACCCTCTTTTTATTAAAGCATGCTGTACATTGTATATTAATATATTCTTACTAAGAAATTTTGTTGTTGTTACCAATATAGGAAATGCTAAATTATATGTTTATGTAATAAAAAAATTAAAGTACATTGTAGTGTTTTTTACAGTAAAAATAAAAAGATATACATTTATAGTAAAGGTAAGTATTAAAGTTTATAGGTACCATTTTACAAAAAAAAAAACATCCCTCCACTGAATTTTTAGCCCAGACACCCATAGAATCACATACCTTAAAACTTTTTTCTCTTTTTCTTTGAAATGGGAGATGTACATCAAGAGTAATTAGCGGAAGCAAAAAACTGTATACTATTCGTTTTTCTCCAAAATGTTATACAGTCAAATTAGTTAGACTTAAAATGGATTACAAAATTTAATTCTGCATAGGTACTTGAAGACCTCAAAAACCATATATTAACACTTACTTATTACAATTTTGAAATAAAGATTTCTTATAAATATTTTGCATTTGTTCACACAAACATTACATAATATTAATTTTTTTAAGAAAAATTGCAATATTTAATCCCCTGTAAACATCGCTTTGCCCAAAACCAATTTTTCTCAAAAAAAATCTAATCTTTTTTGAGAATAACCAACCCTAAAAAGACTGCAAAAAAACTCCTTGAAAGGGACGATTTTTACATATAAATTTTTTTCCCGTGTAAAACTGAATTTTTACCGTTGATATTTCTCTCAGCGTACCCCCAAGCTGTTTAAGTGTCATTCCGTCTACACGTGACGTCAGAAATTTGTTTCCCATATAACCAATGCTATTGGGAACTTTATGTCGCTTCTTATTGAGGTTTATATTCTTTGACGGTATTTCGAATTTTAAAGGAACAACTCTTATACCCTTACCATCTGCAACGAGTACAGGCACTGTTACCGCGAGAGTTTCCGAACCGTCTTGAATTTTGCAATTGGATGCTGGAAATGATTAGAAGAAACTACCCAGCCTTTCATTTTCTTGAATAAAAACATTTAGATTGCAAATTTTAGGATGCTATAATATATTATAAGATGCTGATTTTGGATATTACAACATGTCTCTATCACTTCCGGTTTAACCGGAAACGACATCAACTTTGATTTTTTCAATGGAATACCCTATATATTTTTTAAAATTTTGATTCTACCAATCATTTTTGATATAAAATGTATATTATGTCCTATACCTATCTTTGCTAGTTTTTGAGAAAATGGCGATTAAAGATGTCCAAACTACCGCATATTATGCAGTTTTATGGGAAAACAAATAAATGATATAAAAAATTATTATTTTTAATTTAATTTTTTCTGCGGGCTCTATCTTTGGAGGTCATAATAAAACTACTTCCGGCTTTACCGGAAGTGCTGCGAAAATTGACTTTTCCAATATTGTTACTTCAAAAATTTAAATGCAACACCCTGCATATTTTTCTAAATTTGGATTCTACGCGTTATTCCTGATATAAAATCTGTATAATATCCTATACCTATCTTTGTTAGTTTTTGAGAAAATGACGATTGAAGATGTCCAAACGACCGGATATTATGCAGTTATAGGGGAAACAAATAAACGTAAGAAACATTTAATATTTTTTAATTTAATTCTAAATTATTTTTTAATTAACTACTTAAATAAAAAACTAATATTAAAATAACGGCCTGAATTATTTTAGGCTTATTAATTTTCTCAAAAACTAACAAAGATAGGTATAGGATATTATACAGATTTTATTTTAGGAATGACCCGTAGAATCCAAATTTTAAAAAATATACAGGGTGTTGCGTTTAAATTTTTGAAGTAACATTATTAGAAAAGTCAGTTTTCGCAGCACTTCCGGTAAAGCCGGAAGTAGTTTTATTATGACCTGCACAGATAGAGCCTGCAGAAAAAATTAAATTAAACATAATAATTTTTTATATCATTTATTTGTTTTCCCATAAAACTGCATAATGTGCGGTAGTTTGGACATCTTTAATCGCCATTTTCTTAAAAACTAGCAAAGATAGGTATAGGATATAATTTAGATTTTTATCAGGAATGATCCTTAGAAACCAAATTTGGCAAAATATACAGGGTGTTCCATTAAAAAAATCAAAGTTGATGTCGCTTCCGGTTAAACCGGAAGTGATAGGCACATCTTATAATATCCAAAATCGGCATCTTATAATATAATATGTCAAACTAAAATTTGAAAGCCATATGTTTTTATTCAAGAAAATGAAGGACTGGGTAGTGATTTCGTTTCACCGGTATATATATATATATATATATATATATATATATATATATATATATATATATATATATATATATATATATATATATATTTATATATATATATATTTATATATATATATATATATATATATATATATATATATATATATATATATATATATATATATATATATATATATATATATATATATATATATATATATATATATATATATATATATATATATATATATTTAATTTTTTTTACTCGAAAATGGTACAATACAAAAAAGCCAAAAAAGTTAAATTAAGTAAAGCCTTTACATTCTCTTTCTGAAATTGAAATTCTCAACTCCAGCGAAAAATAACAAAGAAAAAGACGTTGAGGCATGCAGATTGTAACCCTTTATCAAGCTAATTCATGATTACGATTATTATTTTTTGAAAAATATAAACATCTATTCTTAATTTCATGCGTCTGTATGTATTTATCCACGTTTAAAA
>JAHBCN010001869.1:0-104866 GCA_019359885.1 Listronotus oregonensis | reverse complement strand
TCATGCAGAATATTATGGTACCTTTCAGCATTTATTGTATCGTAAAAAATATTGGACCTATAATCCTTCTTCTCGAAATTGCTACCCAGACCCCTATTTTAATTGGGTGTAAACTTGTTTCGATAAAGGTATGTGGATTCTCCGTGGCCCAAGTTCGGTAGTTCTGACTATTTACATAACCGGACAAATGAAACCATGCTTCATCAGAGAAGAAAGTACGGTCCAAAACATCATCATTGTTAAGAATTTCATTAAACCATTGACAAAACTGCACCCTCTTTGCATAATCTGGTGGAAGGAGTTCTTGCAATACTGTGACCTTATATGGATGCATTTCTAATTTTTGGTAAGTGCTTTATGCAAATACCAACAGACATTCTAAAAAAATGTATGGCATTGTAAACATAAATTTCAATTTTTATTTAAAATAGTATCCTTACCGGTCTGAGTAGACAGCTTCTCTACCGATTTGTTAGGACTGTGCTCCATTCGGACACGCATATCTTCAAGGACAGGTTCTGTAAGACGCTAGGCCTTCCAGTGGACTTTCCTTACAAATGCAATGCTGGTTTTCAAAACGATTGATTAGCATACGTCTGTGATGAACAAATGTTTCATACTCAACAAGATTGTCAGGGAACCTTTGGCTAAACTGGTCCATGCAACTTTGGAGAGAATATGACCAAGATCCATCCTCATTACGAGTTGCACTTCTAAAATGTGCCATTATTATAAAGGCATCTTGTTCCGCAGTCCACATTTTAAACGTTTTCTAAAAATAAAAAAACAGTTTTATTTACGTAACCTCAATAACAAAAACACATGTAACTTACCTTTAAACCCGAAATATGCAAAGTAGCTCTGAAAAGAACTGTTTTAGGCTTGTAAGTTCGTTTTTGAAAATAATTTAATCAAAAAATCTAAAACTTTTCAAATAAACTATCCAAAAACCAAATACGCCAACAATGACCGGTCTGTCAGTAATATCAGTCAAATCAGCTGTCAAACAGAGCTGTGTTGCCAACACTAATTTTTTTCCTCATAAAAGGTGTGTTCTTTTGATCATTAACCTGCACTGATTATGATTTTTTAGAATTTTAACATTTTAGGAGGTTATTATAATCAGTAGTTTTGACAAAAAGATTTTTTGCTTTGTTCGGAGATTAGAAACTGGTAACTGGTCACAGAAAAAAATAAACATAGGCAAAAAATTTCTGAACTTTTTTTTCAACTTGGCAACCTTGTAAATAGGAAAGAAACCAAGCAGTGGAGCCACTTTTACAAACCAAAATCGCGTGGTCACGTGGTGTACAAACATTAATGAAGGCACTGTAGTTATTTATGATATAAGTGTTAAAAGTACAATTTTAATGCACGAATGTGAAAGTTTTTCTCATGAATCCCTTAAAACGTACTTTTAACACAAATATCATACAATATTTTTATTATAAACGCAATAATGCATTTAAAAGTTAAATTATTCAAAAATTGAAGGATATAGTTTTACATAGCATCGTATATAAAAATTATTGAAGTTGGCATTTATTATTAAATTCTAGCAACCGTTGTTGATGCTGGTGGGTTACGGCATGTTTACAGGCACCAAAGACTGAGAATGCGGTTTTTTCTGTTCAATCCACCTCACCTACGGAGAATGCTAGAACTGTGAAAAGAATTTGTTTTTTAAGTTGTTTGAATTGTACAATTAATATAAATGTTAGTAAATAAATAGACATTGACGTTACATTTCAAAATTTGACATTGATTTTAAGTAAAAACTCAAACTAGCTAAAACTAACACTATGTATCAAGTTTGAAGTAAACATGCCGTAAACAACCAGCATCAATAACGGTTGTTAAAAATACATTAATAAATGACAACTTCAATAATAATTTTTATATACAATGCTATGTAAAAGTATATCCCCATAATTTTTAAATAATTAAATTTTTAACTGCATTATTGAGTTTATAGAAAAAATATTGTATGATATTTGTGTTAAAAGTACGGGAGGACTCATGTGAGTTGCAGAACTCGCTTTGCTCATTCTGCAAACTTTTACATTCATGCCATGCACATTAAAATTGTACTTTTTACACTTATATCATAAATACTTCTTAAAAAAATTTTTGACACCCTGTTACTTAGAAACGAATTCACGTAGAGCAAAACTACACATAAAAAATAACCAAGGAATATACTTTTTAATTTATGAACAACCTTTACGTTACATCGTGTATTTCTAAAGTGTTAAAATTAAAACCAAAGACTCTTTTAAAAGTATTTAAATTTTTAAAAGTATGCTATGGTATGTAAACTTAAACGGATTGATAGACTGATTCTGATAGTAGTCGCGTCAATGAATTCTTTTCCTTGGTTCAACTCCAAGTAGTTTTATAACTTTTTATATTTTTGTTTTTTTAAACACTTGTAATCAAAAGCCTGCAAATGCGGGGACAGATTATTTACATTTTAAACAATATTTATGTTATTTATAAAAGAAGTTTTAGGTGCTTTTTTCTTGAGAAAATTCTTCATTATTTAAGTATAAAACAATAGTTCTTTAAATTAAGTTTTCAGTAATATTTTAATATTCACATTACAAGGGTTTGCAATAAGATGCTGGCGAGTATCCAACACCTCTTTTAGATTTTGGTACTGTCTTAGGAAGCTCGATTTGTGCGGGTTTTTCAACGGCACCACCACGTTACTACTCCTAAAAGCGTAATATTTTGCTTTGTCGCATTCATGACGCCTATCTATCAACGGGCAGCTGTTAACTCAAAGTTGCCTAGGTAATGACTAAATTTTATTGCTCGTTGAAGGACTTACGTACGTCTAATGAAGGGTTAAGGCTTTCACAACCTCTAAAACTGTTAGCCAAGCCCGGAAGCTTAAAAGGGCTTTACAGGCAGCTCAATGTTCTACTTAGCTTCGTAGGCTCCTTTTTACTTCTAATTAACACCTGGAGCACTTTTGTGTGTCTTTATAGGCGACAAAAGTACCTACTATTTGATAATCCAGATTTTTGTGTTTTTATAGTTTCTAGGTGACCTTCGCATTTCAGTTAAAATCTTTAAATGCCGCCGTCCGATTTTCATTGGTTTTTGATTTTTCTTATTTGTGTCGTTCTCTTAATCCGGCTTTTGCAGCTTTTAAACCTTCTTTAGTGTAACAGATGGGCCTACCATTATTATTTATAGTGGGAAGGGCTGTGAACGAAGCGAGATCCAAGCGTTTGTGTCGCTGGGGTCCTCGCTTTAGGGTATGGACTCTGACCCCGCCAAGCAACTTTTAGTGCCCACCTTTGGCCCAGGGTCGCTAAGCGCTGTTTTGCTTGTATATATGTTAAATGTGACCTTTTTTTGTTTCTTTAAGCTCCATCTGTCAGGACGGAAGTCCTAAGGCTCCGCCGAGCCGATAGTTGTGCTTGACGCGTCGACAGAGTTACTTTTCGAGGTTTAAAACAAAGGCTGAGTTTTACAAACAAGCTATATTTATTTAATATATAAATTGTAAGTTACAAAATTTCGAATAATTTTCTCAGTTCTGGCACAATTAAGCATAAACTAATTTACAGGAGAAACCTCTAAACTAAAGAAGTATTTCGTTTCCTGTTTTTAATTTCAATTTACTATAAAAATTAAATCAAATAATACATAAAATTTGTCCAAGTTCTTTAAATTCTGCTTTTGGGCTGTCAATGACTCTAATAAAAATCAAATTCAATTACCCTTCGCTTCTAAATTTATCCACATATTTTGCTCTTTTACTATCAATTGCTTTAAAAAGCTGCCTTTCGGAAATTTACCGTAAAACCATTTATTTTAATTATATGAAATTTTAAGGGCTAAATAACATTTTACAACAGGAACAGGGTTTGGGGCAACGGACTGTTTAACGATAAATCGAAATTTAAATCATTTTAAGCACAAATTGAGCAAACCCCTTTGTAGCATTTGAACTGAAATTTTGATATTATTATTTTTATTGTAAAATATTTATTTTATTATATAGTATTAACAAGAAAGGCCAACTAAGTCATGATATGGTAAAGTAATGGTTTTGAAATGGTAATCTAGTAAAAAAAAGTCGTCAATTTTTTAAAGAGACTTTATATTTAACAAATAAAATATTAAAAGCCTAAAGTCGCGGCCTTAAACAAAACGATAAACATTTATTAAAACACGTATTAAATAAGGCTAGAAATTATAAGATATAAAAAATAAAAAATATAGAAAATAATCTAACCCATAACCCCCAAGACTACAAGTCCAATTCTACCATTAAACTATTGTATTAATGTTATGCTAACAATAAAAAGCCACAATGCACTAAACATTGGTTTAGGTGGCGCCACTTTGGCACCTACCCCCTTGGTGACACTATAGCAGATTTTTTAAATCACACTTTCAAATCTCTTACGACACGGGCATTTTCCGGGAGAGCTAAAAAGCTGCACGTGTGCGACCTGTCCCCAAGAAAGAATGCAAAACTTTCCGGTTGTAATTACACAAGTGCATCAAAATTACCGATAATTTTTCACGAAAGCATGTTGTCAAAAAACTGCATGAGTTTAGTTTCATATTTTGCCAAAAGAGCCCGACTCCGTAGGAGAAGGGCTCTTTAACAAAATATGAAAATAACCGAATGCAGTTTTTTACTGACAACATGCTTGAATGGAAAATTTTTAGGTTTATTTTGATGCACGAGTGTAATTCCGAAGGATATTTCCCAAGTTAATAGAGTAAAATATATGTCAAATGTCACGATGACAAATGCACATTTTATCAATTAACACTGCCATCTTGAAATCGCTACTATAGCAACGGGATCTTTCGCTGTAATTTTTCGATAATTGCACACCTCTTATAGCATTTTTTATACACAAGGGAAATATCCCTTATAACTATAGACCTATATCTCTTCTTTTTGTTGTTTGAAAAGTAATAAAAAAATTATTAATTCCCAAATCTTGAAGTATCTGGAAAAGATCTTACATGACCGACAGTATGGGTTCCGTCACAGAAGATCCACAGCTGATCTTCTTTTTTTTTGCCTCACACAACTGAAATAAGTCCCTTGAGTTTCTTGGTAAATCACAGATCGTTGCTCTTGACATATACAAAGCATTCGAGCGGGTCTGGCATGATGGGCTTCTTAACTAACTTCCTCCTTACGGTCTTTTACCAAAGCTTAGCTCTGACTCTTTAGTTTTCTTTCAAATTGACGTATTTTAGTTATTTAAGATGGTCAGTCTTCCAGCTTTTACCAAATTATTGCTGAGGTACCCCAGGGCTCAGTACTGGCACCACTCTGTTTGTTCTACACATTAACGATCTTCTCTCTTTTACAATCAATCCCATTCATAGTTTTGTTGACAATAGTACCCTCCAGTTTAACATTTAATTTCTCAAGCCAGTCCATGAGCCTGATTTGGAAACCAAGCATAGGTCAATGCGGATGCCTCTCTCAAAAGACCTCAAGCTTATATTGGTTTGGGGCGCCAAACATCCTATTTATTTTAATGCCTCCAAAACACAGTCATGTTTGCTGTCGCAAAAAAAGTCTGCCAATGCTTATCCGTTACATATAAGCGGCCAAGTTTTGCAGAACCAAGAGTCGATTAATCTTGTCGGAGTTACTTTTGAGAATAACCTCGACTGGCACAAACACATTACATTCATGCGTTCGTTTTAGACTTTCGTATAAACTACGAATGCAGAGTTTGATAAACGAATAGTTCATACCAAATACGAACGGTTGGCAACTTTACGTACTTGACATTAACCAATTTACACAGTACACCAACGAAAATACGACTCTTAAGAGTGCACTTACTCTACACCTTAGGGGTCCGGCGAAAGGACGCGGAGACGGTGGTTGGAGACTAACAAACTCCCACTACCACACTTTTCGTATAGCCGCATAAAAAATATTATATTTTATTTAGGTTCTTCCAAATTCGGTGTATCGATGCAATGTTGTTTCCGATTGCAAGCCTACAGGAGATAGACGTTTTTCGGTAAATATTTTTTACTTAAATGACATAAATTATACACCATTTTAAAGGTAAAGAAATAATCTATGCCTCTGCTGTAACAGATTTTTAAAATATGAGTCGAGTTAAGAGAAAATAGTATCTAAACATAACCGATTTTAGGGTGACTTTCACTTAGGGAAATATTAAAAACTAAATCAGCAGAAGCCTAGATTTAAGTGTTGGCTTTAATAAAGTTTTTAAAAGTTATTGATAACTTATACCGTTTTTGAGAAAAACATTACGCCCCGAACCCCAAATTGGATCCAATTCTCGCGGCGCGAATGGACTCTTAATCTCTACATGTACATTAATAAAGCAATATGACAGAAGTAAGGTGTTTAAAAATGTGACCAAGAGAGGTACTTTTAAAAGCTTAATACCTACGGCCCAATTATACTGTGTTCAATTATTAGTAAATAAATTTAAAAAATTATCCTAAAACCGTGTCACCTAAAGATATAAACTTTTTTAAAAAAATAATATTGGCTTTTATAATCGCTACCGCAAATATCCCCTTTTAAAACGAAAAAAAGTAAGAGCATTTTTGAAAGAAAATATCCGCTTTTAAGCGGACTACGGTCTCTTAAATGTAGGTTATTAAACAATATAAAACATTTTGTTTTAGTTTAAGGTAACGAATAATTGCATTTTTATATAAATAACAAAATCCCACACGATATTAGAAAACATTACCGGCCGAGTTATGAACGCGTTGTTAAAGTAAGCAATGGACTTAACAATGAGTTAGATTTAACAAAGAGGTAAATATAAACACTCTTGGCAACAGGGTTTAACATAAATGTTAACTATTTATCAAAAAAAAAATATAGTTCGGTATTTTGCATTTAAATTTAAATAAACATATTAAAAAAAACTTAATATAAAAATAATAACCTTGCACCGAATATGAAAAAAATTGGTTCGACACTTCAACAAAGTAATTTTAAAATTTTCTTTAAAAACAAGCAGCACACTTGATAGTTCAAATGTCCAATACTGCAGCACTTCTTTAAATTTGAGCTTTTAACAGATTCTCCAATATAATTCATGCCCACTACATTGTATTGATACATTCCGGTAGGTAGATTTATCTAAAGTAGACAAAGTATTTGCTTTATTTTTATAGAAAATTATCGTTTTAATTTATATGCTCTAAAAAGTTTAACAATGAAAAAGGGCAATTTATATGTGAAATCGTACAAAACTCATTTGAGCTACTCCAAACCCTATCTCATCTAACGTGCGCGTAAAAATTATTATATGTATAAGCGCTGTTCCTAAAACCAAAAACATCTTTTCATTGCCATGCAAAAATTCTTAGATCCAAGTTTTACACCCTAGAGTGCGTTTAACTTGGATTTTGACAAAGACCTTGCAGCGCATCGGACCTATACCATATGGGTCTCTAACGGTTTTTTTTAGTACCGCATGTTATAGCTTTAAACAACAATAACTTATAAAAAGAGGTTACTTCTTAGTAGAGATCGAACACTTTAAGAACAACACCGATACGTCACGGTCTCATATGGCAAACTGATATAAAACCGTGACGTATCGGTGTTGTTCTAACAGCGTTCGATCTCTAGTAATACCTATTTATTACATAAAATTATTTAAATCCTTTTGTTTAAAAAAAAAATATATGGATATTAAAGAGCAGTAAGTAACAAAATTGTTGTTAATAAATAGTTTTACTATTATGTATTAAATGAAAAATTAATTTTCTAGAAAAATAAAGCAAATATTTTGTCTACTCTAAATGAATCTACCTACCGGAATGTATCAATAAAATGTGGTAGGCATGAATTATATTACAGAACCAGTTAAAAACCCAAATTTAAAGAAGTCCTGCAGGATTGGTCACTTGAGCTATCTATCGTACTCCTTGTTTTTGAAGAAAATATATAAAATGACTTTGTTCGAGTAACGGACCTATTTTTTTTTTCATATTGTATACAAGGTAATTATTGTTTAAATCTTTTTTATGCTTATTTGATTTAAAACGCAAAATTCCGAACTAAACTATTTCTTGTTATCTAGTTACCATGAAATGTTTAAAAATATGCTTTGTCGTCAAGTTTTTTCACATTTCATTATTTGTTAAATTTAACAATTGTCAAGTCTATTGCTAACTTTAACAACGAGATCATCACTCGGCCATAAAACTGGTAATATCCCCTTTTGAAAAAACACTCCTCAGTTATGAAACGTATATAGCACCTACGCAAAATATTGTTACGTTTCAAAAATTAACTTTTTTTTGACGTAAGAGAAAAAACGAGTTTTTAAATTAAACATGTAATAGATTTTGTTATCGTTTTGTTATTTTTTGCTTTTGTCTTGTTTCCTTGTTTCTGCGGGAGTGCGATATGTTGATAAGTAGTTACGGCGTACCTGGTGCTAATAAAACTCATTACACAGCCCTACAAAATAAAAAAAGTGTAAGGTCTGAAATACTTGACCATGGTATCTTTATGTTTTTGAGGTCGCTAAATCCGAACCCGGTGTCAGTTTGACTTCATCAGGTTAGGGTCAAGAGCATTTCACAATCAAATTTTTAAAATTAATCGCAACCAAATTTGTAAAAACGAATATGTGGATAGTTTGACCCAATCGGGTCATCGTAAAGAGATTAAACTTTATTACTTTATTTTGGGTTTCGGTCATTTTTAAATAAAAATCAATGTTTAATTGACGTTTCGGTTTATTGTTAAACCATCATCAGAATATCTAAAAATATTTTCTATTATTGTATTTAATTAACATGATGAATTTTGAGAAAAGTATGATTGTATATAATTTGTAAAGTAACACTTACAACTATAGAAAAATTTACAACCTAGATAACATTCTACTACTACTTGTAGTAGAATGTTATCTAGTGCTTGTAATTTTTACAATATAGTTGGTAAGTGTTTACTTTACAAATTATATACAATCATACTTTTCTCAAAATTCATCATGTTAATTAAATACAATAATAGAAAAATATTTTTAGATATTCTGATGATGGTTTAACTAAATAAACCGAAACGTCAATTAAACATTGATTTTTATTTAAAAAATGACCGAAAAACCCCAAAAAAACAAGTAATAAAGTTTAATATTGCAAACGGTCAAGAAAACAAAACCAAATCGTAAAGAGATATTAAAAAAAAATATCTGTAAAATTACACAGCCCTTACGCTGAATCCGAATCTGGAGTCAATTTGACTTTATTAAGTCAAGGACATTTTAAGGTGAAATCTGCAAAATTAATCGCAGCCAAATTGAGCAAATTGATCTCGGATTCGGATTCAGCGACCCCAAAAACATAAAGATACTATGGTCAAGTCTTTTAGACCTATAATTGTTTTTGTAGGTCATTTAAAGGTCAAATCGCAACCAAATTTAATAAAGTTAAACTGACCCCTGATTTATATTTGGCGACCTCAAAAACATAAATAAACACTGTTTAAATTTGGTGGCGAATAATTTTGCAGATTTGACCCAAAAATGCCTTTGACTCTGACCTGATGGGGTGAAACTGACCCCGAATTTCGGATTCAGCGACCCCAAAAACATAAAGTCGTTTAACTAAGCGCTGTATATTAGCATAAAATTGAAGATCAGGGTGGTTAGACCAATCGGCTTCAAAATGTTTTTTTAATAAAACAAAAATTAAATATTTATTACCTTTTAGGATGGGTTCTTCAATCTAAATTACTTGGGGTGAAGACTCAAAGGTAATTTTTTTTTTTTAGTACTGATTAAAAGAAATTCAGATCAGATTTGTAATTAATTCCTCCTCTTATTAGAACATTGCGATTTTCTTTAGTAAGTATAAATCTCCTGGATTCATTAAATTTAAAATGCCATTAAGCAGGCTTTTTAATGGATTAAGATACTTCTATTTTTTAATCAAATATTTTCCAGTCGTTGCTGAGCTTAAAAAGTTTTGAGTAATTTTAAATTAATTCTTCGTACTCTGCACAGTCTACAATAACACCTTTTTTTAATATCCCTCTCGATTAACCCAAATTTTTATCTGGAGGAATACAGTAACGTCCAACTACTGGAAAAACTATTCCCAAAGAAGTTATAGGATTTAAAGCCTTATAACCTACCCAGAATGCTAACATATTAATTACTGTGGTATTTTTGTTTTGCCCTCCACACACACATCTGCAAAGAATAAAACTTTCTTTATGCTTTCTTTGAAATCGTGCTTTATTAATGCATTTTAAACTGCTGAAGCAATCACATTTAAATTTTTGCAGTACATGCGAACATTTTTTACCTATCTTAACACTTGCATCTTCACTCTTTTCTACTTCTTCTTCGTCTTTGTTTACTGTCCGTTTTCTACCTTTTCCAACTTTACAAGGTTTGAGTATGGTATAGATTATAAAAAAATATAATTATTAATAAAAAAATACAAAATTCAGACAACAAATGAATGAATAAATTAATCTGTCTACCTGCACTTAATCCCGCGACTGTAAGGCGCAACGTCATTGGCCGTTACAATTACATAGTTTTGCATCTGACCAGTGAAGGCAAATACAGAGCTTTGCATCTAAGCTTCGTTTTCAAATGTATTTTTACTGTACAGATAGGCAGTTTTGCATTTTATTTACTAGAAGATAAGGTACAGTTTATAATAAGCAAAAGAATGACGCAAAAACATCACTTTTCCAAATTTTGTCAAATACCAAGTTTTGCTCAAATTATAAATATGTATAAAATTAATGTATGTAGACAACCGAAATAAACCATTTTTTCAAACACTAATTTTTATTTAGATATTAATTTGGACAGAAAAATAATATTATAATTCTTAAATATAATTTTTTTATCCCGGTTACAGAGCTGATCTGTGTCGACGTTGATACGGCCGACCAACGGTGACTTGGCTTGATGTCCAAACGGCCCTGCCGAAACATCTTATGTCCTCTTTTCTTCTCTGTAGGTCTTAGGGTACTTTGGCACGTATATGTTTATATGGTGACTTATTTTACCCGGGCTATACTACTTAATTTGTTTAAAGTAACTTTGGTCTTTTATTAAAATTTTGGTATTCAGATATTTTTGGTGTAAAATAAAGAAATATTCAACATAATTATACCTGTTTTATTAAAAAAATTTCAGACTTTAAAAATATTTGTTTAGTTTACACAGTTATAGCAAGTTGGGATTATTTAATTTAGTTTATAAATTAAATAATTTAATAAATTTATTGAAATAAATTAATTTAGTTTTTCTTTATTCCGACAACTATTGCCAAGGCCCTTGAATGCGCCAAAGGCGTTTATTTTGCACTTAATTTGCCTTTTGTATTAATATATTTTTTTTAGTTAATTTCACACCTTTTGAGTCTTTTCCGCCTTACTATTAAAAGCAACAGAAATCCTCGCAATGTTATGGTATAGGAGCTAGCAACGTTCTCGAGAGATAATTTTAGGTAAACTGATTTTTTGATATGTTGTCCTTCTTCCTCTTTCGGATATACTTTGGGCAATCTGGCTGGCTGTAGCGGTTGCGTTTATTAGTGCGCATCCTAGGTAATAATCCAATATTTTGAAAACCTTTTAAGAAGCCTAATTTTCAATTTCTTGTCTTTAGATAGTTTTTTTAAATAAAATTTTCAAACTATTTTAGTATGTCTGTAATATTATCTTTATATAATGTCTTTAATACTATGTTATTTGAGTGTACAAAAACCTATAATTAATTTGCCAAGCGTTAATTAGAATGCTTAAACTTAAATAAGAACGGTAAACTTAAGGTACTTGTATCATGGGAAGTACTTTCTTAGGATTTTTTTGAAATCTATACCGATTATTATTTAAATAATACTGCTTCGATTGGTCCACTATGAAATTTATAAACAATATAGTTCCATAAATATTTAATTGAAAAGATAGCTTTTTTAAGGCTCATATATTATACCATACAGGATGACGAAGATATATTACTTAAATATATAATTTTAACTCTCAAACTTAATTTACGATTACGGTTATGAAAAACTAAACTAATATTAAACAATAACTAAGGATTTTTAAATAATTAGTCTTAGAGTATTTATAATACAGTTTTTGAAATATTAATTAATAAATAATGACAGAATAATCTTATTGAACTCGTGGAAGAAAAACATTGAAACCAATCTGGCAACAACGCCTGTATTTAACCTACGAATAAGAGAGCTGTAAGATTTCTTATAAAATGTATTTATTTTTCGTAAATAAATATATATTTATATAAACCTGGTCAGCACTGTAAAAGTGGAGTACAATATCAATTATGAATAATTTTAAAGCTTAGAAAGTAAGTATAAAAAGTGTGATGTAATAAAAAAAAGTACTTGGAGTTTTGTAGAATCAAACTTGGGAGCTTCGTGTTGTTGGGCAAACGTGATACCCGTTTAGCCATTAAGACATCGTACTTAAGTAAGCAAAGAAATCTTATTAACATGCAGGCTATTTATGAATCAACTAACACTTAAACTTATAAGTTTGTCGTTCTTATTCAAGGTTTAACAATCGAATTAACGTTTGGCAAGTTAATTTTAGGTTTTTGTATTCTTGGATAACATAATATTAAAATTACAGACATGCCAAAAAAAAAAAAAAATATTTAAAAAAATAAATTCGCGTATGGCATATAATTAGCAATGATAAAAGTATCCGACAATAAAAATAATGTGTTTGGTAAACCTATCTAAAAACAAGAAATTGAAAATTAGGCCTTTTAAAATGTTTTTAAAATTTTGAATTATTGCCTGTACAGGTAGGATGAGACTTCAGATTATAAACTGGTGCTAATGGATCAACTTAATTATTAATTTTGAAAATTTTCTGTAAAAAAATAACCATTTTTGAGATATCAAAAAATTTTAAAACGTATGAAAATTTAATATCTATTAAAAATATAACTATTTTAATTTAAATCCTAAAATTATAACTAATTTCAAAACATTTAAGGGTGTTAAGAAAAGTAATATTATTGTTACCTGTAATAACATCTGCAATAAGTAAAGGTAGTTAGGTATTATTTAAATAAACGAAGATTAAGGCAATAATGTTCTTTTTGTTTATTAAAATAAAAGCAAACTTGCCCTATTATATTAGTCCAACTCAAAAAAAATCCTTAAAATTATGTTAAAGGCATAAGACATTTAGACAAAATTTGTTAACATACATTTAATAATATTAAACTCTTTTAGTACATTACCAAGAGAACCGCCAAAAAAAGAAGATAATTTTAACGTTATTAATATTTTGATAATAAAAATAATACATCAATATAACCATATTTTTTTGGCAATAATAAACCTACATCTTATAACAAATAAATTAATCTATCATCTGGAAAATTTTGTCATTTATTTTAAAAAAGTTAATTGATTTATTTTGCTCGTACTCCATAATATAAAACCAATGCTAAAAATATTGTACCTTGCTAAAAACCCAATTTTTTTACATAAAAAAGCTTCACTAATTCTTAGAAAAATAAAATTCAGATACGGCACATAAATTTCAAACGAATAGATAATATTTTTTTTTTTAATAAAAATTCCTGAAACAGTACCATTTAGAAATACTAGATGAAATCTAAAATTAAAAGAAAACCTCGTGGTAAATAAAAAAGTAGCATTAAGGGTAAAATAATATATAAACAATGAAAAAGCTTTATTTATTTATTTATTTTTGAATTTAAAATAATATTCCAAAAAAAAATTAAAAATTATCGAAATGTTTTTTGTAGGTACAATTTGTTTAAGCCATTGCATTAAAGTCGCTGTGTACTGGCAATAAGACATAAATTATGACTCTAGATCGGGTGACAACAAAATTACAACCAGGCATTATATTTTCTTTAATAAAACCATTTTGAATATAATAACATCCGCCTATCGCTTTCGGTTTAAACGGAAGATTCGTGAATTTTGAAGTCGTTCCTGATATAAAACTAGTAATATATTTAATAACAATCTTGGTTTGTTTTCGAAAACATGGCGACTGCAAATGCCCAAACTAACATTTATTATGCAGAATTTATTATATCGGAAAACAAAAGGGACAAAAAGTTATTAGGATTAGCGTATTCTTTAGCAAAACTGTTCAAAAAGATATATCTAATTTAAATCCTATGTTTATTACAGGGGGTACCATTTAAATTTTTGTAGTAACATTACTAGGAGGTAATTTTTGCTGCGCTTCCGGTACCGTACTATTATCATGATCTCAGCAGATAGAGACTTTAAAGAGGGTTAACTAAACAAGTAATATTTTTATCTTTTATTGATTTTTACATATAGCTGCATAATGTGCGGTGATTTGGACATTTGCATAGATAGATATAGTATTGCACGTTATATTATATCAAAAATGCTTGTAGAATTCGAATCCTAAAATATATACAGAATATTCGATTTGAAATATCAAAATTCACGACACATCTGAACCAAAAGCGATAGACACCTGTTATTGTATCCAAATTTGGCATTTAATGACACAAAATACCATCCTAAAATGTAAAAGAGATATGTTTTCATTGGAGAAAATTAAAGGATTGGCAGCGATTTTTTTGTTATCCATTAAATCTAATAAACTAGTAAAATTGCATTTATTGACTATTTTTTTTCCAACTTCCATCTCCTTTCTGTTTGGCTAAGTTTTCAATTAATTTGGGTGATGCAGATTTAAAATCGTACACTAAACCAATTTTGCCAAACCAATCTAATAACACGGTCGTAGCATTAAAAAAATTTCCCAATTCACCGGTTCTGTAATCCCAAGGAAACGAATGATGGTAGTTATGAAATCCTTCTCCAGCAGTGAAAAATGAGACAATTCGATTATCTACCGGACCAATCTCACTAAAACAATTAAAATATATATGTAAGTCAACTAAAAAAAATATTAAATTTAAAATGTTTGATATATAAAGATGTATAAGAACAAATTTTTAAATTTAAATTGTTATACAGACAGTTTTAAGCCAAAACTAATGTTCTAGAAATATTTCACCAGCTTTTATAAAGCGGCTCAGCAGTGTAATCAATTACACAGCCCCACAAAAAAAAAATTTAAAGTCCGAAAGGCTTGACCATGATATCTTTATGTTTTTGGGGTCGCTGAATCCGACCTGGGATCAGTTTGACCCCATCAAGTCAGGGTCAAGGGCATTTCAAGGTCATGTCAAATTTAATCACAACCAAATTTGAACAATGTATCCTTGTGTTTTTAGGATCGATGAATACGAGTCCCTGGCCAGTTTGACCCCATCGGGTCATTTTCAAGGTCATGTTAAGGTCAAGTCCGCAAAATCTATCGCAACCTCATTTAAAGTGTTAACAAATATGTTTTGAAGCTGCTCAGCACAAACCCATAATCACTTTAAACCCGTTGGGTCATCGTCGTGGTCATTCAAATACATAAAATTGATAGCATCCAAATTCAAATCATGCATACACGCATTAATAGAGACTCATGCATACAAAAATCACATCACACAAGTTTTAAGTAGGAATATCTTAAGGAACACAAACTTAAATAATAGAGCAATTGTTAAAAGTTAACAACGGTTTAGAATGTTTAACAAAATGTCAGATTTTAACAGGTTGCCTACTAAAATCATTGAATAACACTGACAATGACGTTTTGTTAAACATTCTAAACCGTTGTTAACTTTTAACAATTGCTAAGTCCATTGCTAAATTTAACAACGCGATCATCACTCGGCCGTTACCCTCACAAAAATACCACCAGCTTACAATTTTTAAACCTGACGGAAATGAAATATTTACTCAATACATGTTTCAACTTTTGTTTTTATCAGAAAACTTTCTAATAATTTTTTGTTTCAGAAATAAATGTTAAATAAATGTTTCACACTCGATATTTTCTATACCTAAAGAAACCTGCAATATTCTTATGAAAAATGTGTTTCGGTTAATTTCTTTTAAACTTTGTATACTGATAGTTCCTAACACGCTGATTAGAAGTCTCCACGGGCACAAAACCCGAAATCCCCCCAACCCCGCCAATCCCCCCAAAATCATTCTTAAAGGTCACTGGGATTTTTCTTATGGAAAATGGGTTTCGGTCAATTGTTTCTAAACTTTGCATAGTGATAGTTCTCAACACGCTAATCAAAAGTCTTTACGGGCACAAAACCCAAAAATCTTTCCATTACCACCAAAACCCCTCTTAAAATGCAGTGGAATGATTTTGACTAATAGTTTGGTAAATTTGTTTTTTAAAATTTTCGATAGTGTTGTCGAATTGTAGCTACTTAAATAGTTACAGAGCTACAGCTTGACATTCCCTGTACCTGGATTTTTTACGGGTTATGTAACCCCTCCTTTATATACCTTTTTGCCTAACTTTAGACTTCGATCTCCCTAAAAAATAAAGTTTGCTTCCCTGTTGACCGGGGGCGAAGTCCTTTCAGCATGAATTCCATTCCACGGCTAGCTGTATGGCCGTTTGGCTTTTGAGGGGGATTTTGGGGGAGTTAGGTGCAATTTTCGGGTTTTGGGTCCATGAAGACTTTCGATCAGCATGTTAAGAACTATCAGTATGCAAAATTGAAAAAATTGACCGAAACCCATTTTTCATAAAAAAAATTATTGGGCCTTTAAAAACACTTTGTTTTCTAAAGACACTCAAAATTCTTCCATAAGAGTTCTAGGTCTTTAAACAAAAATTATTAAATAAGTAATCAAATTTTTATGGCTATATATATATTAAACAAGTTTAAGGAAATTAGAAAATACTATTTAAATATTGGGTTTATTGCAGCAAAAGTCATAAACGATGGAGTATTTAAAGATAAAAGGTCGTTTTTGCTAACTTCTTTAAAAATTAATTTCGTTGCCTAAATGTAAATCTTGAAAGCAATAATTTTAGTTTATCTACAGACTAATAATCATACTTAAAATAAGCTGAATGTTCAAATTTTAGTTTATACACGTGTTTTCTAAAATGACCATGGTTTACTAAATATGAGTCTAAACATAGGCGCATTTTTTTTAACATTCTTATTTATGGATGCATAATGGTTTGTGTTATTCGCTGCGTTCAACTTGTAGGTGGTTTTTTCAGGGCCGCCGAGAGCCGTAAATTAATTTATGTGGCATTGCTCCTAAAATATTTAATTTAAAAATAATCCTTAATTTATTTAAAATTTATATACAAGCTTTTTGTAGATATATAATATTTTAATATTACATAAACAAAAGAAGTTAAGAAATAATGGTTAACTACGGTTTACAGTCGTACAGTGTCATAATGATATTTTTTAAAAACCATTTTCTCTTATTGAAAACAACAGTACAGCAAAACAAGCTAAACTAATGAAATGTACAAAATACGTCTACAGCTACTAAAAACTACTATTCGTTTTATAACATAGGTATTAGATTAGATTATTTGAGCGGAGATGGCAAAAATGACCTTCACCACTGCAACCTTGCCAGATTTATTGCAGATTTATTGTGGTTTCTCCCATCGTTCTTTAGACTATCTTGTCCAGGCCCGTCTTCTTAACTACACTCCAGAGTCTTGACACTGGCCACTCCATATATCTTGCCGGTTTTGACTTTTCCTCAGCAAGCCTAGTAAACCTAAGCCTACATAGTGCTTCACAGTGGCACCACAAATGTACGGCTGCTTCTTCAGCCTCCTGGCAGAACCTACACAGGCTATCCTCCACCAGGCCTATTCTTTCCCGGTGCTTGTTGGGTTTGCAATGTCCTGTTAGTTGACCTACCGTTATCCTTACGACTTTATAACTGTGGCTCAGTAGGTCCGAGGTAAACTTGGCCGAGCAGATCTTAATGAACTGCTTTGCCTGTTGTTGTCCTGGTGTTTGTAACCACCAGCCTTGAAACTCTCTTTCTACCCAGCTCTTGATAGATACTTTAAGGAGGCCTGCCGAGATTCCACAGAATGGCTCAGGGCCTATCTTTTCCATGGCTGATCCTCTTTTGGCTAGGTCGTCGGCCTCTTCGTTACCTGGGTAGCCCTCGTGGCCTGGTACCCAGGCTACCGTAAGTTTGTTTGCCAAGCCGACTTTATCCAGGGCCTGTATACAGTCCCCCACTAGTTTGGAATTACCTTTTGGAGAACTGATGGCCTTCATAGGTATACAAAATATTTTAAAAGAGCTTTACGAGCTTTTGCACCGCACGATGCACCGCACGATGCACCGATGAGCGCCGCAAAAAAGTTTCATGGGAAATCCCCAGCCTAAACACCAAACAAACGAAATGGCGGTATGCCATTAATAATTTTGAAGCAAAATTTCACTTTAAGGTTACTTATACATAATCAAGTGGGCGAGCTGGTGTAGTGGCAACGTACCAGCCTCTTAGCCCTGAAGACTCGGGTTCGATTTCCGCATTGTCCATTGGACTTTTTCATACCTCGTCACCTCACAGAAGGCAATGGCAGCGCGCCTACACACTGCATAGAGTATGTCACCTTAAGAAAAAGAAGAATACATAATCAGCAATGTTACATTGTCTCTTCGGTAGCGTAGTGATCAGAGCCTCGGACGGATATCGGTTTAAAACATAAAAACATAAGTTTAAAACATAGAAACGACGTTTTTTAAGTTAAAAACATGAAAACATAAGTTTAAAACCAATATTCGTCTGTTAAACCTAACTCAATTGTCGCCATCTCTACTTATAGAAACACGCTTTTAATGACTAAATTAAACCAAATTTTTTACTTCCGGTTTAACCGAAAGTAATCCTAAATTTAAAATTTTAAATAGCACTCTGTACATATTCAGCATTGTCCATTGGACTTTTTCATACCTCGTCACCTCACAGAAGGCAATGGCAGCGCGCCTACACACTGCATAGAGTATGCCACCTTAAGAAAAAGAAGAATACATAATCAGCAATGTTAAATTGTCTCTTCGGTAGCGTAGTGATCAGAGCCTCGTCTCGCCACCCCAGCGATCCGGATTCAATTTCTAGCCGGGGAGACATATTTTAGGTAGTAGTTATTTAAAAAATAAGGTCCTTGGTTGTAGTACCGCGTTGTCTAAAAGGTGCTGTAAAATGCAATATTTGTATGTTTCAGTGCTTGGACAGCGTTGATGAAATTGAGGAAAGAGCCCATAACTTTTTTATATGTTAGAATTAATTCTTGAAACTTGGGCGATGCACCTTTTATAGGACTAGAGATTGCGACACTTGAGCCGGGTTTAACGGACGGATATCGGTTTAAAACAAAAAAACATAAGTTTAAAACATAGAAACGACGTTTTTTAAGTTAAAAACATGAAAACATAAGTTTAAAACCAATATCCGTCTGTTAAACCTAACTCAATTGTCGCAATCTCTACTTATAGAAACACGCTTTTAATGACTTAATAAAACCAAATTTTTTACTTTCGGTTTAACCGAAAGTAACCCTAAATTTAAAATTTTAAATAGCACTCTGTACATATTTATAATCTAGCTGATCCGCCTTAAAATGATCTTTTTAACCATGTGTTACATTTCTCATTTTCTTTTAAAATTGCTGACAAAATCGATTTTTTTCCCCAAATTTTAAAAGGGCCATGACGTGACAATTACAAATTATCAGCATTTAAAAGCCGTTAAGATGTGAAGAATAAGGCGTAAAAATAATGTAATTTTGTTACTTTTTATCTAACTAATAAGTAATAAGAGTTAGGAATAAAGCTTACTTTTTAGAATTTTACAAATGTATCTTTGTAAACCTTAATAACTCAAAATCCAAAATAGAAAACTTTAATTTTTATATAATTTAACTTTAGATTAAACATTCACTATTTTATAAAAAAATATTAAAATTGGTATGCAAAACTGAGCTTTTTACCAAAATTGCAAAATTATACATATCTACATTGATTCGCAAATCCTTTTAATAGGTATAAGTACAGGTGAGAATAATACGCTAAGTAGGCAGTATAATACCCCAGCATAGGAATATAAAAAATGTTAAACATATCAAGAGATCCATGAAAGAGAAGACAATTTTTTGATACAAATTAAAGAAATTTAGTTAATAAATAAACCTATAACACAAAGGCGAACTAAACAATTATCATAGAGAAATGTAGATATGTATAATTTTGCGTTTTTATTAAAAAAGTCAGTTCTTTGAACTACTTCTGATAAACTATATAAAAAAGTTAATGTTTGATCTAAAGTAACATTAAATTAAAACTGACGTTTCCTATTTGGGATTTTGAGATATTAAGCGTTATAAAATTACATTTCTGAAATTTTAAAAATTAACCTGTTAACTCCTATTAATTAGATAAAAATTTACATAATCACAAATCTTTTTACACTTTATACATCACATCTCAACGCCTTTTAAATGCTGATAATTTGTAATTGTCAAATCATGTACTACTAAAATTTTAGAAAAAAAAAATGTGGCAGCCATTTTGAAATTAAATGACAAGTGTAACACATGATTGAAAAGATAATTTTGAGGCGAATCAGGTAGGCTAAAAATATATACGGGCTGCTATTCAAAATTTGGGGCTACTTCCGGTTAAACCGGAAGTAAAAAAATGGTTTTATTATGTCATTAAAAGCGTGTCCTGATTACAGGTGCATTATCTAAATTTTAAAAATTCATTTCTATAAATAAAAAAGTTATAGGCTGTTACATGTCCGCTGTGTCACCCGGTATATGTAGATGTATATGTATAATATATAGTATGTATATAGTAATCCTTCGTGAGCTGTCATAAAGATAAAAAAAACTAGAAGAGATACCCAGATCTCAGATCGAGGTCTTTTTTTTCTACAATTATATATTTGTAAAAATAATAAGCCAGGTTCACGGTAAGTTGTACCGCTTTTAACGCCGTCTTGTCGGGCCTTTGTCCATTCCATAAAAACAGACCTTTTTAGGGTTAAAAAGATATCTGAGGCTAGGGCACCATCAATCATCTATCCTTCCAAAGCAGCACTTTTTGTCGCTTGTTGTCCATCAAGCCGGAGTGGCCTTTGACTCGCATAAAAATTACTATTTGGTTTTTAAGAAAGTACAGGTTGTATTGTTAAAAATATGGGCCATAACAGTTTAAATTATTAAAAACTGAAAGAACTGATTTTGTGTCAAAGAAGATCATTATATTAGGCTGTGTTGGGTCATTGGTAACGTGTTCTAAGGACTTTAAAATGGATGGGGTTTCAGCTATAAATATCGATGTATGTATACAGTGTGAGCTATTTTGGTAATGCATGGTATTGGGATCTCAGAAACCACAAAAAAACGGTTAAATAGGCAAAGTGTTAAAGACTTCTGTTAGTAATTTAAAGATGCCAGCGGCGCACTTTAACTTTTTTGGTTTTTGAAATACTTTAAAAAACTAATACGAGACATATTCTATAAAGCTCTGTAACTTTTTGTTTATATATTTTTTTAGTATCTGTAAAACATTTAATGTAGAAAACAATAATTGCATTAGATTGTTTTTCGATGCTTTGATTATTCTAAATCATCATCAACTTCATTATTCTTCTGGACGCCATATTAGATTTTTGCATTTTTTGCATGTTTATACTTTCTAAGAAAAACTTATTAAATTTCACAAAAGTAAATTTTGTTCTAGTATGCCTTGGATCGCTTGGATCGCCTTGACAACAATTTTATATTTTGCAATATTTAATAAAAATAATTATTGTTATTATCACAAGAGGTGCCTAAAAATATTAATAAGCATTATCTAAAAAACAGACACACCTACAAACAATAAAAAACAATTTAGATTATTTAACAAAATGCTTCCCAGTATTAGTGATGAAAGCTCGACATTTTTTTTAAACAGTACCTACTTTGCTAATATTAGCAAAATATTTTAAAACTCTCTAATTGTCATAAATTTTATTATGTTTGTTTTATTTCTTAGGCGATAACTCTTTACAATATCTTAAAATTTTTAAATTGGTCACACGAAAAATGCATTTTATTTGGCGGTTGCCATTCTAGGTGTCAGCGTAACTGTTTATGGCTGGAATCGCAGTTCCGTTCCTTTTAGTATATGACTCTAACATATCAAAATACTTAAGTACCACGCAAAGGCATTAAAAAAATAAAATTTACAATAACTGAAATAACTAACAAACATTTAAAAAATATTAAATAGTTAATAGTAAAAACAAAAAAAGATACATGGCGATTCAAAGCCTACTGGAATAAAAGCGACTTTTGTGGGATTTGAAAGTTTTTCCTTAAAAAGTATAAACTCATTATACATTAATAAAAAAAAGGGTTTATGGTTAGTTTAAAGATATAAAAATAAATTACGGCGTCTATAAAAATAATAAAGTTGATGATGATTTTGAATATTTAAACTGTCGACATTAGAAATCGACTGCAATAAATGTTTTTTACATAGATAATTGCTTTTAATTTCTTTTTCAGTTAAAAATTAAAAAAACAAACAAAAAAGGTATAAAGTTTTATAGAATATGCCATGTTCGGTTTATTCAAAATATCTCAAAAACTAAAAAAGTTTAAAGAATGCCGTTACGTCTTTAAAGTACTTATAAAATTCTTTAAAACTTTGCTCATTTAACTGTTTTTCTAGCTTTTATGGTTTCCTAAAATCCCAATATATGCATTACCAAAATGGTCCACAATCTCTTTACTATAATTATATTTCTGAGTGCAGTCGGAATCAAGGTTCATATTGGCAAAACCTACCACATTTAGAGCCGTCTGTGTAAATTTTATTAATATGATGATACTTTTGAAGTTCTGAGGCCAGAATTTGTTTACCTATTTAAAAAAATTAAGTAAATAGTGGAAATATTACCACAAGCTTTACAAAATATATACTATAAGAGCAATTCATGTGAATAAGAAAAGTGGGATAAATCAAAAAAATGTGATAAACCAGTTTTTGCAAGTCTAGAAAAAAGTAAACATATCCTACCTAAATTAATTACCTACTGAATGGTTTATTTCCTCATAGGTTTATTGCGCTGTTCACCAACTAGGTACAGGTGAAAACTATTGTGTATCTTAATATATTTGACAAAATAAAAATATTTTTAGGTGCATTAATTGCAAAACACAAGTAAAAGTAAACATATCCTTTCTTACCTATTGTATGGTTTATATCCCCACATGTGAGCTGCGCTGTTAACTAACCAGGTGCAGTTCAAAACTATTGTGTATCTAAATATATTTGCTAAAGTAATCTCAAACAAAGATACGTTGTCTACAAGAGACTTAGAAATTGCAATTGGTATAATAAAGCAAAATAAAAAATAAAACCATGTCCAATACCTAAAAAAAAATAAATAAAATATGGTTATTATATATTCGTTGTCTCATCTTATCCTCAATATATTTTAAGTAAAATAAAGACACAGCCTCACAAAAAAAAAAGTTCTGTACATCCGGGGTCAGTTTGATCTCATCAGGTCGTCGTTAAGGTCATTTTAAGGTTAAATTTACAAAAATACACTTAAGTAAAAATAATTGATATACCTTTATGTTTTCGAGATCGCTAAATTCAAATCCGAGGTCTCTTTATCTCTACAGGTCAAGGTCGTTTCAAGGTCCAATTTTTCAAAAAATACTAAGGTGAGAACAAATGATATACCTGTATGTTTTTGAGGTTGCTGAATTCAAATCTGAGGTCGGTTCGATTATACAGGGTCATTTCAAGGTCAAACTTTAAAAATATTACAAGGTAAAAAGAAATGATACATTTATATGTTTTTGATGAGGCCGAATTCAAATCCAAGGTTTGTTTGACTATACCAAGTATGAATTAAACCTTAAGTGATACTTAAGCTTCTTCTGTTACCCGTTTTTTTATGGTATCTGACTTTTTATTTTGAAACGATCTTAAAATTGGTAGTTGAAAATTTGAATACCCGCACTTAAGAGTCCTGGGGTGATAACTTTCATACCTTCCCAGGTCTAAGTATAAGAGAAAGAAATTAAAATTTAAGAACAAATACTCATAAACTGTATCTTTATTGCAAAGTTTTTTTTTTTAAAAGATCTTTTAAATAGGAGCCCTTACTGAAAAAATAAAATTAGCTTAATGCTTCGATAGTCTACAGGTCAGTATACTAGTATGCTACAATCCTGATTGTTACATGTGAATCCGCCGTTCTGTAACTAATCAGTTTTATAAATTCTAATTTGCAATAATCTTAATAAACTTTAACGTTCAAGCAGACCTTGGATTTGGATTTAAAATCAAATTAATCAATCTTCAAAAACCTATCAATATACTATTTAATTCTACTTGAGTTTTCATGTACATTTGAATTTAAAACGATATTAACCTTTAACCTGTAGGTTCAAACAGACCTTGAATTTAAATTGAGTGACCTTAAAAACATACAAATGTATCATTTGTTTTAACTTAGTGTATTTTTTAAAATTTGACCCTGAAATGACTTTGACCTTGAGCCTGTAGGGTCAAACAGTCCTCATATTTGAAATAAGTTGCTCAAATGATAAAGCACTTACGCAAACTAGGATGCTTGATGAGAATAAAGTTACACTTTTTACATTCACATATAGATATAGAGATAGAGAGGTATTATCAAAATCATAGACGATGAGGTACAAAAGTAATGACAGATTACTGCTGGTTATTAAAAAGAGAAAATAATAAAACAAGAACGAAACGTAAAAGACAATAAATTTTAAGATCGTTTCAAAATAAAAAAGTCAGATACCATACGGTTAACCAAGAATCTTAAGTATCACTTAAGGCTTAATTCATACTTGGTAGGGTCAAACAGACCTTGTATTTAAATTCAGCAACTCCAAAAACATACAGATGTATCCTTTGTTTTTACTTTGTATTATTTTGTAAATTTGACCTTAAAATGACCTTGACCTTGACCCTGTATGGTCAAACAGACCTCAGATTTGAATTGAGCGACCTTAAAAACATACAGATATATCATTTTTTCTCACCTAAGTGCCCTTTGAAAAACTTGACCTTGAAAAGGCCCTGACCTTGACCCTGTAGAGACAAACTGACCTCGGATTTTAATTTAGCGACCTCGAAAACATAAAGGTATATCATTTATTTCCACTCAAGTGTATTTCTGTATATTTGACCTTAAAGTGACCTTAACGACGAGCTGATGAGGTCAAACTGACCTCAAATTCGGATTCAGCGACCTTAAAAACATAAAAATAGAGTAGTCTTGTCCAATGTACAGAATTACCAATGTACCAATGTACAATGTACCAAACGGACAGACACAATGTTACTAGTTAATAACCTATGCACAATCATAAACCACCTCTAAATAATAAATACTGGTATTTTTAAGTTACTAGCAAAGTTGCAAAGTTAATAATATGAGTAGTCTACGTCAGCGTTTTTTAAACTGTAGTCCTCAGATCCCTTGGAAATCCAAGTTAAGCCGCCTAGGATTTCGTAATTAGTTTAGTACAAGAAAATTAAAATAAATAATATGTTTAAACAACGGTGTTTTATAAAAAAAATTATTTTATTCTCTGCCCTAGAACCGCCTATGTATTTTTGTATTATAGATCCACAACATTTTTTTTTGTTTTGAAAAGGGGTCCCTGCACAATGTCCATTGTAACTAACACAAAAAAAAATACAAAAAACAAAGCCCTAAAATATCTACGTTAATATTTGAGAGAAACAGCTGGTAAGTAATCGTAATTACCGAATTTCTGAACCAATACAACACATTTTTTGTTGTTGTAACCAGGGTTTCTGACTTTGGGAGTTTTGTGTGAAATGAAAAATATCATAGCATTCTACTTTTTAAAAAAATAAATACAAATGACACTTTTTAACTGATTAAAAATCCAAAGTGTTTTAATATCCAAATTATTCTATTCACTCCTAATGGCAATATCAGCGAGACATTGTGAGTATGTGACTATAAGGGGTCGTACGTCAATATCATTTTCACGCAAACGTTTATATTAGAATTTTAAATGCTTTTAGCTTTGTTATAAAATTTCGTATAAAAAAATATTTGGAAAAGTTACTTTTAGCCCGTAAAAAATATGTGCATCGGACCTATTTCTGCAGTACCAGGATCTGCATACCGAAATCTCTGACTTAGTATGCATCATACTGATATAAGTTTTATAGCATATATTTTTTCTAATTTATTTATAACATAATATTAAATAAGACTAGAATTTAAAATTTAACTATTTGCTTTTTAATTTTTTTTTTGTGCTTTTGTTATCTTTGTATACCATAAATTTTAAGTCGAGAAAACGTTAGTATTTGATCCGTTGCAATATGGTTGTTTTCTATTTTAATAGTAAATGGGCAAGAATTTTTATATTGGAAGCATGTTGTGCGATTCTAGTGTTATGTTTGATATTTAATTACGTCAATAACTATACTTTAAGAGTACTAGGCTAACAAGTAAATGTTTTACCTTGTGGAAAATGACACTATTGGATCGGAATTCACATCACTCATGTCTACTAATTTTCCTTTGGCAAGTACTTCGGGATGTTTTTTCATACACAGCCAGCCAACATGTGCAAAGAAAAACCCTCTTTTTGAATTATGTGGATCTGCATCTGTTTCACTATATTTATGATGTACTCTGTGATCTCTAATCCAATAATATAAGGGATTCTAAAAATATTATTTAATATTTAAAAAAAAAACGGTATAAATTTTTTCATGTTAAATGAAAAATATTATTTTATACGTATGTCTGGTATTGCTTGTTATTTTATTCTACTTAAAAACCAAAACTTAATTGTTAATATCTAACAAACCTTGCTAATTATTGTTTTGAAAATTTTAAATCTATGTTTACAATAATTTACTTTTGTTTATGTATATTCTGATAATTTTTTTAAAGTAACTATTGTTTGAGTACAACAAATGAAAAATGAATTAATTAAAAATTTACTGAGCTTATTCAGCTGCAGTCTAAATTTACTAGGACAATTTTGTCCAAACCCTTAATTTTATTAATATATATTAACAACATTTATTTTTATTTAAAGTTACAGGGTAAACAACAAGGGAAAAAAATGTATTAAAGAGAACACATAAAACAAATTAACAACATTAATAAAATACATTTAAAATTTTAGAAATTTACTCCAGACATATTTTTAGGAGGAATATACGGGTATAATCTCAGGAAGTACCAAGGAAGTTTAAAGGTATATGGAAGGCCAATGCTGTAAAACAAAATTGTCTGGGCGTGCAGGGTAGCGGAAATAGGGGAATCGGCCCCCGTAGTTTGCGCAATGAATAGTAGGTCAGGTCCGGACTTCCATAATTTTTTGTTACTATCTATAAACTTGACATCATCAAATATCAAATTCCAACTACCTATACAATTACTTTTTTTGCACAAAATTGTTAGTTATTAAACGATACTATTATAGAATATTTAAAATTATTGTGTAATATTGGATTTTATATCATCTGATTAAATATGGAAAGAATAGATGGCGCCACTTTACAGCCTTCTATTTAAATGGTGGATATTTTTGGGAGTTTTGTATTTTTACCAAAAATCTTAGTAAAATAAATAAAGACATAATTTTTTTAAAATAAATTTTAAACATTGTATGATAGTTTTATGTACCAATTTTGTGATAAAAGAAGGACAAGATAGTGTAAATAAGTTTAATCTAATTGTCGTATTTAAAGATGAAAAATAAACGTCCAAAAAAAAAGTTACTTTAGATTTGTAACCAGCGCCTCTGTATGAAAAAAAAAACATTGAAATCGGCAAGGGTCAACAAAAATAAAAACTTGCCATAATTTGAACTGGTTATTTGTGTTTTAGGGTTACACAATATTTTAAAAATTTATAATTTGCATAAAAGTACAATAAAATAGTGCCACCTCATGCAGGTAAGATAAACAAATTTAACAAGAAGTATAGGGAATTCTTTACATAAGAGATTGATAAACCAAAAATTTTATTTCCTTTTAAACAAATACAGAAAAAGTAAACAGGAACTTTAACATAAAATTATACGTATTTTTATTTAATTAAAGAAACCTGTAAATATTAAAATTTGCCTGTCTGCTCAGTATTTGATAATTTTGATCATTTAAAAGAATGTACTAAATTATTAAATTAAATAAAAGTACCTAAATGTGAACCTTATTTCAATATTAACAAACATTATGGTATTCATCTAAAAGATGGTTAAGATTGATAAATCAAAAATTAAATTTCTTTTTAAACAAATACAGAAAAAGTAAAAAGGAACTTTAACATAAAATTGTACTTTTTTATTTAATTAAAGAGACCTGTAAATATTAAAATTTGCCTGACCTGCTCAGTATTTGATAATTTTGATCCTTTAAAAGAATGTACTAAATTATTAAATAAAATAAGAGTACCTAAATGTAAATCTTATTTTTTTTAATGATCCACAGAAATAAACAAACATTATGGTATTCATCTAAAAGATAGTTAAGATTGCCTTACTTTTCTCACTGCTATTTCCTATAAAATTTTTATTTTTTATTATCTATAATTGATATATTATTATTTATTCGGTTACCTATCGTTGCGTCTCATAGGAAGCACCTTATTGAAATATAAGAAATACTTGCCTAAAGTAAAAAAATACCGGGTATGGTACCCTTGGATTTGAAAGACAAAACCATACAACCTCTAGGTATTTTGTTACGATATTATAACTAACAAACAATAAACAAAATTATAGTCACAATTTAATAAACACTTATCACTATATTATCATTATGTATTTATTTTTTTATTCCCTAAACAATAGGTTATAACATCTTTAATTAGGATAAAAAAAACATTGTTTTTATCTTTTTTTTTATTGCTTATTACGCGCGCTCACAAGTATGCGTCCCTTACCTTTAAGTATCGCCGTCTCTCTAACTCATACGCTGTATCGGCATCGCTGTGTCCTGAATCATTATTTATCATTTATCTCAAAAACTATAACCTTTATCAAAATTGTTAAAGGGAGCAATGTTATTAATAATTTAATTGTCTACAATTTGTTTTTTTAATTTTTTTTCCTGAAACCGCTTTTACAAAAGTTATATGAGCTTTATTTTTTTTGTAAGCGCGCGTAACAAACAATCAAAAAATAGGTATGAACAACGAGAACATTTCAAATCCCAATTAAGGATATTATTAAGTATTGTATAAGAAATAAAAAATAAATATATATTATATTTTATTCTATTTTTTATACATTTTTTATGGGTCAAAAGTAACCAAGTTTAAGATTTTTCTCCAAAAATAATAACTTTATCCTAAAAAGTCATAAGACCTTTTTTATTTGTATTTCAATAAAGAATATAAAAGAAATTTGTCCGGTTGAAAAATAACAATTCCTTGCAATTGTTTAAATCATTTCGGTTTAAACAATATAGCACCAGGTTGCCCCATGGCAACATGCGTTTATGTCATCAGTAGGGCAATCTTAAGAGGATCCTATAAAAAAGGAGGTGTAAAAGATTTCGGTACTCATGCACCGATTCCTTCCAGACTAGTAAACAATTCTAAAATATACCACCACTAAATATTTAGTATTTATATTTACATGTCCTGCCATAAAATACATAGTTAGTAATAAAATCTGACAAAATTTAGTTGCTTTAAAACTTCTATGTGTCCAATATCTGTGTGCTCCTGCCGTTACTCCAATGCCGCCAATTATGCCATAACAAGCGCCTTAAACAGAAAAAATATAAATACAGGTGAACAATTTGTAGTTAAGACTTTAATTGTACGTTAATCTGTGTAACACAGGCATAAAAGATTTATCGAACGTAAAATAAAATACTTGAAAAAAGGTTGAGAAAGGTTTGATAACAACCGTTTGACGTTAATAACACTGTTGACGATAGCAACTGGGGCGTTAGCACTACCGTGGCCTTTGGAGAAGTAACACAGAAAGTAACAAGTAAACATTACGTAACGAGCCTAAAAGAAGAAGAAACAATTAGGTTAGGTTTAAACAGACCTGTATCTAGTTTTTAAGACGTCACAAGGCAATAAAATAAAATATGTCTTATTAACTTTTATTATTTATCGCTAACGATTTTAAGCTACTGCGTTTATGGTGATTTTTAAGCATCTACTGTCACGCTCACTTTTTAACTCCAGGCCTAGCTACTACTTTATGTACCATTTGGCCGAGTAATTTAAAGTAAAAAAGAAGGAATTGTATATAAACAATTATTTTCTACCAAAATTACAATGTTGCTCTAACAGAGTACATTTACTTCCTATTAACTACACTTAACCTAAAATAATAATAATGGCTTTACGTAGTAAACTTATAAAATAGGGTATTTAATTACAATTCTAACACATAATTTGGTATGTGTTCTCATTTTATCACTTAAAAAGGATGTTTTGTCATAAAATGTTAATTCTTAATGTAAAAAATTGCTTGGCATTTTATATTCTTTTTTTTTGTTCATAAAAGTACTAACCGGTATATCAATGTTAACATATTCAGTAACTTTATTTTTAATAGGAAACATTTTATACCTAAACCTTGTGCCATTTTTTAAAAGGGTATCTTGATAAACCTTTTTCGAAAGTCAACATTATATTCACATAACTTAAAGGGTTTTTCGCACACTTAACTTTTAACATTTTGTCTCTTTAAACGAAAAACTGAAAAACTACAGGACGTGTTATTCACTGCTAAAGTCGCTTTAAAATCACTAAATAGGGTGGAAAAGGTTGAACCTACATAGTAACTTTACTTAAAGTCGTTTTAGTGGCATTTTTTTGCAAGTTTATGTGCAATGAGAACCCTCAGTAGTAAAGTGGCCAGAGTTGCTAAAGCTGTTAATGATTCTAAGGCAGCGCAACAAAAATAAAAAAGACCCACTCGAGCGATGAAACCCGTTACGATTGGCAAAACTGAAAGCGGTTTATATTTAGTACTTTACAGGATGGTCTAGGTCTATATTTAGGGCTTTATAAATACCAATAAACACAGATAATATATTTGTAACAATATACTTGTTTATAAAACACATGCTTTTTTACCATCACTACCAGCTGGTTTTAAAATAAGAGAAATCCCTGTATACGTGATTTATATGTCTATACCTGCCAAAGCTATCGATAACATTGTGTTAAAACTGGTGGATCAAGAGAGCAAGTTGGTTAACTTTAGAGACGAAGTTACTGTTAGATTACATTTAAAAAAATCTATATAATTGAAACACTCGTGTCGTGTTCATCAGTATATCAGAAACTATTGCATTTTTGATCGTAATTTACTTTGTGGTAGTAGAGTAAGCTTAAAACTTTTTAGATGATTTGAATTCCTTACAATTTTACTACTTCAAAGACCACGGTAGTGTTAACGCCTAAGCTGCTATGGCCAATGGTGTTGCTAACGCCAAACGATTAATATCGAATCGATATTCAAGTATTTTACTTCACCGGCGAATCTTTTAAAACCCCTCCAAGTTTTATTGGACTTTTAGGAAATAGAAAAATTCACATGGACAGTTATCAGAACTTTAAGCTAAATTAGCCTTTTTCCTCTGAAGACTTAAAGAGATCCGCTAGGGGCAGCACGAGTGGGGGGTACAAATGATTAGAATTCCATATTGACAACTACGTGAATTGTATTGAATCAAAATGGAATTAACCGAAGATGATGTAGCTGGGGCATAAATTTTCAAAAACACAGGATAATCTTTTACGGGACTTAAAACGATGGTTTGCATGTCGTGGTTTAACCGTGTCAGGTAATAAAAATGCCTTAGTTAAAAGGTTAGTTGTTTTATTATTAGCCTGCAAATTCATAGGATTTCTTTGCTTATTTTAGCACAATAGCCTAATGGTCCTTTACATATCACGTTTGTTCAGCAGCACCCGACAGATGTGCCGATAAATTTCGACAAACATCTTTTTACCACAAGCACAATTTACGGACGTGCTACACGTGCCGACCAGTTAATATTGCTTCTTTTATCGAAAAATCAAAATTATTGAAGAAATACATCAAAGGAAGGCTTGCAGAACACCTCCTTATGTCCAACCAAGTGGGGGGTGAGGACCACTCCCGGGAATCTACCATTCATAAACTAAATTATTTAGTCTAAAAGGCTATGCAAAACATCACTTCGAAACCTGCGAAAAAGGCAATGAAATGTTAACAAAAAGCACGCAAAACACTAGAATAACGAACTAAATAATAATAGTTCACAAAAAGAAAATGGATAGATGGTACTTTGAACTAAAAATAAAGGAAAAGCTAGACAAGTCTCCAGAAGTGACACCAGACAGTGCGACAACCAAGCAGGGAAATAGCACATCAAGATCCCTTCGGGACCACACTAACAGCCCTCTTAGTAATCCCCCCCCCCAAGTGCAAACGGGAAACGACTCAAACACAGACGACGACGAAGGCACCGACGAAGATCTACAAGAAACACAAGCCACAATGAAAATTGCAGAAAATACGCAATGCAAACAGAACAAGAAGACTATAATTTAAATGCACTACTACACCAAAAAACTTATATATCTATACAAACTCACAAAGGGTTCCAACCGCTAGAAAAACACGTCGACCTAAAGGGTTCTTCCCTTTACTAATGCGACGACAAAAAGAAAAGTAACAAAAACCAAACCCCAATTTAAGACAACAAACCAGACAAATCAGCCAAAAAGAACAAACCGTCCCACACCAATTAAAACTGAAGGACAAGCCAAGACGCCAGAAAACGCCAAAGCATTAAATGACAATAGTAAAGGAGTCTTAAAAAAGGGATTTTAACTCAAGTACGCTAAAAATTCAATTATAATACACGCAAACAACCATGACGAATATCATTAGCAAAAAGGGAAACTACAAACATCACAAGAAAATAAATGGTACACGTAAGCGACAACCGAAGAGCGTACGCATGCTTTAATAATAAAAGGTTTGGACCATAGACCGGACACTGAAAATATAAAAATTGCCCTTAAAAGCGAACATAACATCGACGCCAAAAGATTATTTGCCATAGAAACCAAGTACAGACCTCTGTATATGCTTATAACGTGTCCCGAAGTCACCCTGAAGCCACTATAGCATAATATAGCAGTACGCTGGGAACAGCGAGAGAACACCAAGAACATAATACAATGCAAAAAATGTCAGCAATGGGGTCATGCCCCAACGTACTGCTATAGAGAAATAAAGTGCATGCACTGCAGTCTAAGCCATACCAACCACTCCAACTTCGAAAATTGCCCTGTGCGCTAACTGTTAGGGTCAACATAAAGCTAACAGCAGCGACTGTCCAGTGTACAAGTTTAAAATGTCAAAAATCAAAGAAAGAAAAAATCAACAACCAGCCAAGTATGTAACCACCATGTCACTATGCCACTATGTCACCAATACCCACAAGAAAATGGGCAGGGCAAGTGGCTCAACTTTACGAGCCGGGCTTCATCCCCCACCAACCCCCAACGGAACTACCCCAAAATATAGACTATGACCAAGCCTTTCCAGGCTTTGGGAATTGGGGAGACGGGCAGAGTACGGGCAAGCAGAATGCAAGCCAGGTTAGTGATCTGAGGGAACTCTTTGATTGTCCCAAGGGCATAAATTTGAAAGAAATAATACGCTTTCCCAAAAATATTTCGAGAATTTAAAAAACATGCATAATAAAAGAGGATAAAGCAATAGCATTATTATCACTTCCATATTCAAAAATAAATGACTAATTAGTAAAATAATCATCTGTAAAAAAAATAATAATAAAATACTATTCACATTTAAAGATAAACTTACAAATCATTAACCCAATAAAACATTTTACATAATTTTATATAACCTATTAATTAATAAAATAAATATTTGCCAAAAGTAATAAGTAATAAAATATAAATATATACAATGTATTTTTAACATTTTTCATTCACCATGCCAATCTTAATAAATCCGTATGTATCTTTTTTTTAGCCAACATAAAAGTAGTTTTTTGTGGGCATAATTCACTAACAACGACAAGTAAACACAATATTATTTACTGATAATTATCTATAAAACTCTCTTAACAGGCCTGGCTTCTTAAATTCAAGGTTCGGCGGGTCCTGTTTGGTCTAAAATTTACATAATAAATACTATGATTTGGTAATCTGATACATATTGGAATCTAATATGAATAAATAAACAATGAATAAACGTACAATAATAGAGCATAAATATAAATAGTGGATGGATGTAGAATGATTGAGTTATATTTAAAATCCTGTTAAAAAAAACACCGGTAGATTGGCTTGGTTAATGCGCCTACGAATGTACCTGAACAAATCGAGCAGGTTTTTTAATATCTTTCTTCTGCGATACATTAATATAACATTATAACCTCAACGGACCACATTTTTTTCAAGCTTGTGTAATGAATAATCGAAAAAAGCCCGAAAGATCACTATCGGAGGGATCTGAGTCAGTAAAGCCTTGCATCTTACGCTACCCAGGGCGAACAACTGCCCGTGCCCAGATCTCTGGCCGTTTTTCCCATCCTCAAAGCCTGAACAAGCACTCGATGATTTGTAAATATTTGAGACAATGAATAAGGCTATTTGTAAGTAAGTAAGTTTAGCAGCACCAAGTTCGATTCGCCCATGACTCCAAGACCTTTTTTAAATTGAAAACCGAATTGCCCACTTCTGATTTTAATCAAAAAAATTTTGAAGTCATTGTAGATACGAACTTGGGACCTTAATGTTGCTAGTCAAACGTGATATCTACTTAGCTATTGAGGCATCGTACTGAAAGAAAATATTTTTATTACCTGACACGGGTAAATCACGACATGCAAAGCATCGTTTTAAGTCCCGGAAAAGATTATCTTGAGTTTTTGAAAATTTTAATTTTGCCCAAGCCATATCATCTTCAGTTAATTTCATTTTAATTCAGTACGTTTAACGTTGTTGTCAATATGGAATTCAAATCATTTGTACCCTCTACTGGTGCCGCCCCTAGCGCATCTTTTTTAAGTCTTCAGAGAAAAAAGACTAATTAAATTGGTTAATTTTGCTCCAAAACTACCGGGATGTAAGAGTTGTACAAAGCTCGTACCGCTTATTAAATGTAAAACAAGAGTCTCTTGATGGTTTTAACAAAGGCTCAATGTTTCCTAAGTTTAGCTCCAATGAATTTTGCCTGCATTTTCCCAAGCAAGCATTACCTATCTTAAGCTTTTATTTATCTATTTTATTAATTTAACCATTTTCTTTTTTTATTAAGTATTTAATGTAAAATAACTTTGACGCTTTTTACGTGTTGTTTATTTGTTAAATAACAAAAATAGTTTTTTTAGATGTTTAGTCCTCTTTAAAACAAATGCATTTTTTAGCCATAAAAGTTACATAATAATAGTGCTGATCTATTGTTATATTGATATTTAATCCAAATTTAAATAATTAAGTTTCTTACTATTTATAGAGCCTTTAAAAAAATGTTAACTTAAGGACAATGTTCAAAAGCTTACACTTTAAGTTTGGATTTTGGTCAAAAATTAAGTAAGATACAAAAAGTTGCAGCTATTAGCTGCTGGTATTATTTTATAAATAATCAACTATTTAAAACTTTTTTGCCGTATTATTATAATTTTTTAACATTACATTATGACAGGGCTTTCAATAGTAAATTTTTAAGTTCTTACTAACACTAGAAATGATATTTAATACTGTTAAAATATTAAGAACATAATAATTAGTGGTTATTGTTAACAAAACTTACCAACAAAACTTGCCAGTGGATAGTTTAGAAATGGATTATAGGCTATAAATGCATAAAGAGCTATTATATGTAACAGTGCCAGTAATATTATATTTCTCCATATTAATTCCGTTTCAAATTCACCCAAAAAACATATATACTTCTCTCCCAAATGGGTTTTTGGTCTTAGCGTACTGCTTTTTTCATTTAAAGCCATTATAATAATCTGTAATAATAATATTTAATGAGAGTAAGCTACAAAAAAATTGATAGACAAATCACATTGTTTAAAAATATATTACAAATGTAAATTTAATTACAAAAAAGCAAAGCAAATTATTAAAGCAAGTAACTAAAAAAATATTTATTTTCTGTAGTGTTGTGTCTACACATATTCAACTTGGTTTAATTCTCGTTTTTAATTATGGCGGAAATTACCGATATTTGTAACTCTGTATAAAGATGTGTTTTGAATATTCGTAGGAAAATATCAGAAATATTTACTAAGAAAATAAATAAAAATAAAGGAAAGCTTTGTTGGGTACGAAATTGGTTGGGACGAAGGGAAACTCAGGGTGCTTTTTGGACTTTGCTAGGATAACTTGCAAATGAAGATCTTTTAGAATATAGAAATTCCCACAGTCACTTTAATCCCTTGTTAATTATTGTTTCTTTTTTTCATTTAAAAAATATAATTATAAATCATAAATATTTAAATATTTTACGCAATTAATAGTTCCTACTAGTCTATATTAACTTAATTAAACTTTATATTTAAAAAATTAGGCAAACAATAATGTGCTATACTGTAATTTTAATAATGCAAATAATAATAAAAGCTTATAAGCAAACTTGTTTCATTATTATTTTATGGAATATAGCAAACTATGAAGATTATAAAATTAAAAATAGTTAACATTTTAAATGTTCACCAGTAAACAAATGGTTTGCATTTGTAATATTTGTTTATTATACGATATTATAATTTACTTGTGTTTTTCTATCAGTAAAGCGAGGTACTTTAATACTCGTATTGTACACAAAACCACTTATAAATTTAGATTGCTATTTGCGAAATATTTTAGCATACTTTTTTCTAAATAACATTTTAATAAATTTGTGAAACTTGGCAGTAATTGTAAGTATATATTTTTAGCGATATTTAAATTCATTCTTCAAGAGTTAAAAAAATAAAGAAATTTAAGTATCTCATTTTTTGTCTCCTTTAAGTCTTATTTTAGAGGTTAAGAGTTTTTTTGTAGAAAAAAAAGAAAGCAAAAATATTTATATATTGTATCTTAAAGTGTTTTCTTTGTTTATCTACATATAAAACTAATTTTAAAAAAATTTCTGTGGTATCAATTTTTTTAAATATTAGTAATTTTTAAGTACTTAATTTTATTTTGTATTTAACCACCGAACTTTGCTACAATTTGTACAACCGTATTTTTAATTTTCCTTTCATAATAATTAAGACTTTTGTCTAATAAAACTTTAACATGTGAGAATTTTAATTATTTTAAATATCATTTGAGTAAGCGCGAGGTGATACGTTCTAGTGGTCGTCTTAAAAGCAACCACAGTAAGAAACTACACAAACTAGCTTAAACTTGCTTGGTTACCAAACCCTCCTAGATATTTCCAGTAGAACATCTATCTCCAGGTCCATATCTTCTCCTTTTACCCTATTTGTAATGATAATGCTCTTTAGCTGTAGATTTACGATAAGTCTTGATTATTAATAAGCAGTTTTATAAACACATAGAATAGAAAAGAAATTAATTTTTAGAATATTTTCTTAAAACACTGACTAGTATGTAATCAAGTTAGTTTGCTTTTAATAATGTCAGCTCAAATTTAAAACGTGAAAACTATATTAGGAGCTATGGGATATTACATAAAAATATCTTTAAACAAAGAAAAAAAGGTTTTTTAAAATAGTATTAAGTAATTTATACTTAAAAATGTTCTACAAGATTGCTTTTTAACAAAGTCTTTAAAGTAAAATAAGGTAAAAATTTTATTTAAATTATGAGCTAAAGAATAAAAAAATAATTAAATCATACATACACAGATTGGCTAAGCTTGATTGTGGGATAGGATTTATGTACCAAGAAAACGGGTATAAAGTAAGAATAACTAAGTAAAAAAACAAAAAAAAAAGCAAAACATATTGCCTTATTGCCACATTTCTTTGACTTTTTATTTAATTGGTTTGGAGGGGCAGGAAGGCAGCTGCTTTATACGCGTCTCTTGCCTAGCATTTCTCCTAATCTGCGATTTTAGTGTGTTGGGTAAAAAAAGTATAGTTGCAAGCAAAATATAAGCATTATTAAATGGTACTGCATAGCTCAAAATGCCAAAGAAGTCATTGGGTTTTACGCTTTTGCCCATCTTGATCAACCAGTGCCAACCAGGTTTGAAAATTTGAATCAATAGTAAAAAATACTGCAAGAACAAACATCCCAACTATCATCTCTTTTCTTACCACCGTAAATCGCGTACATGGTAATGACCTAAGGCATTTTGCCAAAAGTTCTAAAATATATGTATCATCGCCTATTAAAAAAACATATTAAAAAACATAAATAAAATCTGTTACAATTTGTGTAGTCAAAAATAATTCTCAATAATTTTTAGATAGTTAATTCCAAAATAATTTATTCAGTTTTGTTTTATTTTTAAAAATAGTCCACATAGGCTAATATAGAGCCAAGGTAGCGCAGAGAATAAGACAATATATTTACAACTATTTGTGTAACGGGCATGTTAGCACATTGTCTAAAATGTGCCGTGAAATGTAATATCTGCATGTTTGGATGCTTATACAGCATTGACGAAATGGTAAGATACGATGGGTTGTTGTAGGCTGCCATAAAACTTTTAAAAATTTGCAACAGACAAGTAGATAGAGCTACAAGTTTACAAAGGTGATTCTCTAGTGATTTCCATAATATTTTAAATAATACAAAGAAGTAAGAATCCGTGGAATGATAAAGTAGGTGATATACAAATGAAATTAATAGCTCTGGTCATTCACGTTAGTTATTTATGGGATTATAATTAACCATAACCTGCAGGTGTTAAATATTAAAGAAAAGTTAACTATCACAGACGTGTTAAGAAAACATACCACCACTGTAGTGGAGCTATAAGACCTTCAAATTGAAAATAAATAATTCAAAATTATAGGATTAGGTAAAAGATGTCCAAAACCATAATAAGTGTAAGAAAATTACATACTTTAATTAATGTATGCATTTTATTTTTGCAATTAAACCTATACAGGGTGATTCCGGTCGATGGTAGGTTAGACGTTTATGGAAAACGGGACGCAGAACTCTGAAAATTTAGCATCTTACATTTTCTTACCTGTTCTATCGATCTAAAATATTTTCAGCATTGCGACGTTGCCGCTTCTATCAAAAAGTCCTAGAAACTTTATTTTTTTAAATGGAACACCCCCTATAGTAACAAGTTTTTATATTCGCCCTTTTATTATAATACTTTTTTGTTAATATTGCCGTATACCTATCTTTATCGGTTTTCGAGATAAAAAATAATTTGTATTAAATATGGTTCAAAACATGGCCCTAATTAAACTTAAGTAAATTAATGCTCTCACTTCATGAAAAGTTGATGTTTTGGTGGTAGTTTAGACAGACACGATGTATTTAATTTACACCGAGAAATCGACTCCATATCATACAGGGCGTGCTAAAATTACCATTATTTCCGTTTGTCTTAAAAGGGGTCAAAACATCATTTTTTCAAATGAAACCCCCTGTATATTACTTAATAAAATAAAAGATGAAGAAGAACGCTTTAAGATGACATATCATGTCCCTATACCTAAATCATCAAGTTTTCTTAATAAAGCCGCTTTTTTGTGAAAAATTATTTTTTAAAAAATTTAATTTTAAGTAACCATGAAAATATCAAGCTTATGACAGTTTGGTGACTTTTATAAGTAACTTATAAACAGTTATTGACGGTGTTTCAAAAATCTCCCAAAGTGAACGCAAATATTGATTATTCAAACGAAGTTCTTATGAAATTATTTATTTTACACAGACAATGTGATCAAATCAAATCAAATGTTTGACGATCGTTGGTTTAGGCGCTCAGGGCCATGGGATTGGCCACCGAGATCACCCGATCTCACGCCGCTTGACTTTTTTTTATGGGGTGTTTTAAAAGAAAGGGTGTACATTACTCCAGTGCCTACTAAAAAAGAACTGCGACGGCGTATATTGCTGTGTATTGAAGATCTGGATCCATCAAATTGAAAAAGCAACCACGAGTCGCGAACAAAAGCACATTCTAAAATGATTAGAATGTAATGGACAACATTTCCAGCATTTATTGTAAAAATGTGTTGTTTTGTTTACAATTTTGTTATTTTTATTCATCTTAATTATGTTATTTTCTGCACTTTCACATGTTAATTGAATTATTTTGTAGTCAAACTGTCATAAGCTTGATATTTCCATGGTTACTTAAAATTAAATTCTTTAAAAAATAATTTTTCACAAAAAAGCGGCTTTATTAAGAAAACTTGATGATTTAGGTATAGGGACATGATATGTCATCTTAAAGCGTTCTTCTTTATTTTTTATTTTATTGAGTAATATACAGGGGGTTTCATTTGAAAAAATGATCTTTTGTCTCCTTTTAAGAATAACGGAAATAATAGTAATTTTAGCACGCCCTGTATGATATGGAGTCGATTTCTCGGTGTAAATTAAATACATCGTGTCTGTCTAAACTACCACCAAAACATCAACTTTTCATGAAGTGAGAGCATTAATTTCCTTAAGTTTAATTAGGGCCATGTTTTGAACCATATTTAATACAAATTATTTTTTATCTCGAAAACCGATAAAGATAGGTATAGGGCAATATTAACAAAAAAGTATTATAATAAAAGGGCGAATATAAAAACTTGTTACTATAGGGGGTGTTCCATTTAAAAAAATAAAGTTTCTAAGACTTTTTGATAGAAGCGGCAACGTCGCAATGCTGAAAATATTTTAGATCGATAGAACAGGTAAGAAAATGTAAGATGCTAAATTTTCAGAAAAATTCTGCGTCCCGTTTTCCATAAACGTCTAACCTACCATCGACCGTGAATCACCCTGTATAATGTACATGTTTATTTAAAATTTATTTGTTTTTGTTAAATTTTGCTAAATAAAGTTTTAAATTTAAACCATTTGTATCAGATTTTTAATGCAATAAGTAAAGGTTTTTTGCATATTTCAACTTCCTAGTATTTACATTTATTTATTTTTGTAAAATAAATAAGTATTGTTTTATTTTACTTTTAATTAATGGCCACCTTAGGTCAACGTGTTGAATAATTCATAGGTTATATCGCACACTGTATATGTTTGTTTTTCATTAAGAATATAATTGCTCTTATATAATTGGATATTTAACAAAACAAGAAATTTTTATTTATACAGTTTAGCTAGGTTTATATTTATTAAATATTATGGAAAATAATATTTTTTGTAAACCTCCTATGTGGTTTTTGAAAAAATTATTTTATTCTCAGGAACTTTTTATAATAGTATTTTTAACGTTTAATATAAAATGTCAAATAGTTAGTGTTTATAAATAGTTTTCAGTGCACGGTTAAAAAATATTTAAAACATTTTTTTTTACAATTTAGATAAGTATTTGTTTATCCATTACTACAATGATTAACTGATAATTCTTTTAAAGCAAATTCTAATATAAAAACTTAAAACGTCAGTTCACAGAATAATCAAATGACCATAATATTATTAAGAAATACCTGTTTCGTAAGTTTTACTTTTTTCTTCTTGTTTGTCGGTTTCTTTAGGTACATTGTTATTTTTTAGGTATTTGGCAGAAAACTAAGATATTTAAGAGCCTTTATCGCGTTAAAACAGCGCTTTCGGTAAGATCAAAGAAGTTAAGCGACGCCGGGCACGGTATATCGCGTGTCTCGTCTAAACAACATTATCCATATGTCAATGGGGTTATTTAGGAGAAATAATTATTTGTATAGCTTTCAGCATGGCACTACCACATTATCTAAAAAGTGCCGTTAAATAAATATCTGCATGTGCGGTACTTGAACAACATTGAAGGGACTGGGGGTTAAAGGTATTTCTGACAAAGGTAAAATGTACAGTTTTTTTGTAGTACCATGGGATATTTAGTCATTTCAGCTTCACAAATATTCGGATAACTCCTTTAAGCTAGAAAGTATTCTTTTGCATAAAATGCTTTTCCAATATCCGGAAAATGGCGTGTACGTTATAATTACAAGAAAGCTTAATCATTTAGCCCACTGGTGAGCTGTGGAAGACCTGTCCGACTTTTGTAAGTATTTTCGTGGCTTTTGTTTTAAATTCCTCTATTGCAGCTTCGAATAAAACTTACCACTTCGCCTGTTTCTTTATTCCTAGAATATAAGGATCGTGGAAAGCTTCTGCCCCATTCTTGTTCCCTCCAAACCCACAATCCTTGGGTCCTGTGATATTAAACCTTTTTTACGTTTCTTCAAATACCTTTTATGATAGGTTAGTACTTAAACTTCAAGCCGTTTTAAAATGTTTAATAAAACTTTGTAGCATTAAAACTAAACCTTGGGAGAATTTTAAACCCCAAAAAATGTTTTGTGGTAAGCAACTGTGATATTATAACTATTTCTATACTTTTGTGACCACTATTTGTGGGCTAATGATACGCAGTTCTTTTTTAACTTAGCTGATTTTATAATTATTGATAGCTTAAAATTGTTCTATAAAAAGATCCTGATATTATTTAAAAAATAAACTCTTTCAAATCGTGCATAGTTATTTTGGTGAATTAAATTAACTCTGTCGAAAATATTTGAATAAATGTACCTTTTGTTTGAGGAGGTACTGTGTCGCAATGAATTTTATTCTGTGGTTTAAAAAACATGCTATTAATTTATTAAGAATCGCCTATTGCTAAAATACGTAATTTTTTACCATTTAACCACTATGATATTGTTTTGTTTTAAGTTTGCTTTGATTCTGTAAAAATTAAACTCGTAAAGAAAAAAGCACAATTTTAATTACAAAAAATTTGCAGTTATGGTTTTTCCTAACTTAAAACTACGTTTAAGTTTTGATAACGATAGTTGTGTTATCGTTATTTAAATTATTATAATTATTTTTATTACATTTACAATATTACTTTAAGGAACTTTTAAACTATTTTTTAGTTTGTTTAGAATAACTTAAATAATATTGCATTAAACCACTAGAGAATAATTTAAAAAAATGTTACGGAAAAAAGTGATTTTTAAAAGTATTTCTTTTTCTTTAAATATTGGGGAGTAAATTTTTATTACATTTTTAAAAGCAAATTAATCATGAAATTACTTTTAAGGTATAATTTTTACACAACTTCTTTCTTTGGACACTTCCATTTTTTTTGTAAGAGGACACTTTAAACGAATATTTTAAGCCTTCTTGTTTCAACCCCTTGGGGGGGTAGATGTCACTCCTTGGGAATGGGGGTCAAGTGGCACATCGTTTTAAAGGGCGTTTAATTCTCTTTTGGCTGGAATTCTACTTTGTTGCTTTTTGTCAAGAAGTTTCCGAATAATCGCCTTTTAAAGTTGAAAAACAATTGCCTCCATTAAGATTTTGGTTTTCAGGTTAGTGTTTACACAAAAATTATTGTATTAGGTCTCCATTAAGGTTTTGGTTTTCAGGTTAGTGTTTACACAAAAACTATTGCATTGGGTTTTCTTGAAGTACATTTTCACATAGATATTTTTCTAGGAAGGCAAAATACTAATGAACACAAAACATCATAAACCTTAACGGTTTTTTTCTTAAATTTCAATAAGTCGCTACGCCCATGGGTGGCACCGTTTCGAACTTTATTTGGGGATTGGCATTGTAACTTCGAAAAATTTACATCAAAAAGTAATCTAATAAAATTTGGATGGTACTACGAGTACCTGGCTATTTTGCGTTTATTCGATGTCTTATCACTGAAATTTCGCAAAAAGCCTTGCTATTTTATTAAGAAATTCTAAAAATACGTTGTTTTTTAACAAAAAAAAAACATTGTCAGCAAATGTAAAAGATGTGTGGTTTAATCTCTTCAAGAAAGAACTGAAATTATTTTTATTTATTGAGGGGTTGGAAAGTGCGCACGAAGGATGGCATTGGTTTTGATTAAAATAAATCGAAATCGTGAAGTAAGTCACAGATATGTGCTGGATTTGGTGGCAAAGTTTTTCGAAACTGGTTTGGTGAGTAATAGAAAAAGAAATAACTTACGAGTGGTGAATGATGAAGCTCAAATCGAGGTTTTGGGATTATTTGCTGCAGAGCCCACCAGCTCCTTGCAGACAGTACCAGAACAAACAGAAATATCAAACGAGACGGTAAGAAAAGCACTGAAAATGCATAAACTTCATCCATATAAAATGCAGATACTTCAAAAACTACATGACAATGATTTTGATAACTTAATAGAGTTTTGTAAATACTTATAACTCATCGTCAAGTCAACACCATCCCTAATATTTTGTCGAATATAGTTATTATTTGGCTGGTATTCTTGAAAATGCCATTCTTGGTCCTTTATTTATTAAAGGAAACTTGACAGGTGATCTGTACCTTAAAATGCTCGAAGAAACTATTGATCCTCTCATCACCCATAAGCTAGAAACCTAAATTAATGCAGAGGAAAATTTAGGTTTACAGGAGGATTTGGTAACCTTCCAGCAGGACGGTGCTCCACCTCATTATTTTCTTCCGGACCGACAGTGGTTAAACGAGAGATTTCCGGATAGATGGATTGGCAGAAGGGGACCAATTGAATGACCTGCGCTGGATTTAACACCCTTAGACTTTTTTCTGTGAGGACATTTTAAATTTATTGTTTATAAAACACAACCTGCTGATATTAATTATCTTAAAAGGCGAATTGCAGAAAAATACCGGTCAAACCCCGATGAAGTTTTCCGAAATGTTGGAAAGGAGTTCGAAAACAGACTTTATTATTGCTAACAGAAAAGTGAACATTTTGAACAACTTATAAGATAGTGCGTAAGTAGATCCCATGTGTTTTATTGTAGAAATTTTCCTTTCGCAAGTTAAAAGTTATTTTTGTCGAAGTAAAATAATCAATGAATAGAAAATCAATTGTATAAACTTCCTATTATTTAACGATTTTTACGGTGTAACCTACTCCTCTAATCTTTTGTACTACAAGGAGACCCAATGCAAAAATTTTTGTGTAAACACTAACCTGAAAATCAAAATCTCAATGCACGCAAGTTTAATTGTTTCTGCAACTTTGAAACACGATTATTCGAAAACCTCTGGACAAAAAGCAACAAGGAGGGATACCACCGAATAGAGAATTGAACGCTCTTTTAAAGAATGTACCACTTAACCCCCATTCCCATTTAAGATTTTAAGGGTGACATCTACTCCTCCTAGATGGTTGAAACAAGAAGGCTAAATATATTCATTTAAATTGTGTCCCATTTAAATAAATTGACATATCTTTTCGATTTTCCATATTTGTACCTGCAAGAAAGATATTAAGAGTGGGAAGGTTTCAAATTGACACGCAGTGTAACTCTATTTCTCAAGGATATTGGATGAACAACATAGCAATAATAAAAATCGCCGTTAAATTTGCCGATATATATTTCTTAAATACGTTTGTATAAATAAAAAACAAACTATAAATTGGTTCTAAATACAGGGTGTAACATAGAGGCTGGGAATAAGTAAATGTAACAGTGGATTAAAAAGTTAAAAAAAATAGTTTTAGTGCAATAATTTTAAATGATAAAAGATATAGTAAGATCGAACAACAACCTGTTTTAGTGCAAAAATTATTAAAACCTCATTAATTACTATACGAAAGCCATTAAAAGCCACAAAAATTATTAAAACCTCATTAATTACTATACGAAAGCCATTAAAAAAAATAAGCAAAACCTTAAAAAATAATATTTGGAAAATCAAGCAAGACTTTCTGCCATAATGACAAACAAAACAGATACAAGTGAATCCATGGCCAACTACTGATAAATTTCAAATAGGATTTTCGTTTATTTATCTTTGATGGATAAAATCTACTATTTGGTGATACAAGTAGGTACTTAAATTTTACAAAAAAAAGTTAGGGCACAATATACCGGACACACACCTTTTATGCAACGCTCCTGTTAAAATTATGTAGCTCTGTGCAAGGCTAAAAAATAAACAAGTTTAACAAAATCTAGCCTACGTTAAACCCTTTCAGAGATATTAAGCAAATATGATTTTGGACCCATTATTTTGGTGCTCTAGCTATCTTAGGGGACATCTTTCGAGGGATGTTTGGATATTTTTTTATTTTCTTAAAAGTTAAACGTGACCCAGAAATAATACCCATAATAATTTCGGGGCACTCTTCAAAAACTATTTAAAAAATAAAATTTTGCATTAGTTTGCTTCGGTTTTGGATAACAGAGCTTTATAATTTTAAATTAATTAATCAATAAATTAGGACTAGATTTTATAAAACCATAATACTTTACATATTGGAATCTTATTGGAAAATTAAAAGTTTTTTATAATACGGATATTAATTATTAATACCCAGCTGAATTTTTGTAAAACACGATATTTCTTATACTGAAAAAATGTGGGCAATCTCCTGAATATGAAAAAAAAAACAAATAAAAAGAATACTACAAGCACATATAAACGTTTTTCGTATATGCCTCCGCTTTGAAATTTTGGCTTCCAAAAAGCTCCAATGGAATCAAGTTTTTTAGGCATAAATTATTGAACCACCAGGTATATTTTAATTTCATTTTATTGAAATGTAATACCAAACAAGAATTTTTAAATTACTATCAAAAAAAGTTTTGTGAATTACAGCAACAGGACGAAGTAACTGTGATATTGTGGCCCTCTTTTTTACGTCTTGTATTGATAAGAACTTCTGACAAGTTTTTAACAGACTTTTTAACCAATGACTAAAAATTAAGTACTCTTTATTCATGTCGCTAATTCCAGCCGTTTAAAAAAGACGTCACTTTCGGTCGAGTGATGATCGCGTTGTTAAATTTAGCAATGGACTTAGCAATTGTTAAAAAGTTAACAACAGTTTAGAATGTTTAACAAAATGTCAGATTTTGACAGGTTGCCTACTTAAATCATTGAATAACACTGACAATGACGTTTTGTTAAACATTCTAAACCGTTGTTAACTTTAAACAATTGCTAAGTCCATTGCTAAATTTAACAACGCGATCATCACTCGACCGTTAGTTTATACGGTTAGTCCCCTAAGCTCAGTCGGGTTGAATATGAATAAGAGGAACTTTTTTAATTTGTCACGCTCGCGAGTATATCAGACTTTACGATTGACCCCTCTTACGAAGCTTTTAACTAAAAGTTTAACTATTTATTTAAACTTTTATGTTAATGACAGGAGAAATGGTTAGGATAGCGACATGAATAGAGAGTACTTAATTTTTAGTCGATAGGTTAAAGGTATGTTCAAAATGTTGTTCTTATCAATACAGTGCGTAAAAAAGGGGGTCATGAGTGTAACACCTAATCCGTCCCTGCAGCTGTGAGTAATTCACAACACTTATTTAGAAAGTAATTTAAAAAGCGTTACTTGGTATTAGGTTTTTTTGTTATTCAGTAATAGAGTACAGGGTCTTTGATTATATTTACGTGGCTTCTGGAGCCTTTATTTTTGAAGACAGAAAAAAATGTTTTAAATAAGAATTGTAGGTTTTTTTCCATACTATCTTTTTAAATTATCAGTAAAAAAATATTGCAATAAAAAAATGGAAAAATATAGGCAACTTCAACTTTTTTAAATGGAACACCCTGTATATTATGCGCTACAATAAAAGATCTTTTTTTCTGATTTCAAATATAAATACATTGATGATATTTGAATGGACCATTTTGAGATATTTAAGCTTAAAACATAAATAAATTGAAAAAAAAATCATATTGGTATCAAGAAAGCTATGAAAACAATAAAATTGTTTTATTAAATTTGACGTATTTATATGTTAAAAGTTCAAATTTATCATTTTAACTATTATAAGTAGTTTGTATTGCTTTTTTGTCGATGGGCTATTAATTCGGAAGAACAAAAAATCGCCTCTTTTTTATGTTAACAATAATAAAGTAACGACAGAGCAAAGGGAATATAACTTATATCCTTAAAAACGGGTACCATCTATAGATACTAATAAATATATATTAAGAAAGTTTATTGAACGAAAAAGCTTTAAAATGAAGGAAATGACTGCAGCACGTAATGAAAACAAAGTTTTGGATATCCTCGTTTTTTCAGGATAATTATTATACTTTTTCTATTGAGCTAGCACTAACTACTTTTAATGATAATTTTAGAAAATCCTGAAATATCAATCTCGGATGCGGCATCTGAACTTAATAAAACAGATTATAAAATTTATTTAACCTTACAATTTTACAAATTTTATCCTTATAAATTTATATCCGTTCAGAATCTTCCTAGACAAAACATGCAGGACCGACTTAAGTATGCATTGGAAATAGCTAGGTTTATGCAGCAGATTCTAGAGTTTATAAATAAAATTCTATTCACCGACAAGTATTCTTTTACTTTAGCGGGAATGTTTAGTAACAAAAATAAACATTATTGGTCCAGAGAAAACCCCCACCAAATTCAGAAACATAACAATTTTACTGTTTCCATGGCTTTCTTGATACTAATATGAAACTTTTTTGTAATTTATTAATAATTTAACCTAAAATATCTCAAAAATGGTTTATCCAAATATCATCAATGTCTATATATTTAAAATCAGAAAAAAGATCTTTCGTTGTAGCGCATAATATACAGGGTGTTTCATTTGAAAAAGTTGAAGTTGCCTATGTTTTCAATTTTTATATTGTGATATTTTTTCACTGATAATTTCAAAAGATAATATAGAAATCCTACAATTTTTATATAAATCATTTTTTTCTGTCTTCCAAAATAAAGGCCTCAGAAGCCACGTAAATATAATCAAAGAACATGTACACTCCCTTTTACTTTTTTTACGCACTTAGTCATAAAATACACCTTTCATAAAAAAGCTTACATAAAAAAATATGTAAAAGCGTGTACACTCTTTTTGAATAGCAAACAGACCTATTATATCTTATTAAAATAAAATTGAAATATACCTGGTGGTTTAATAATTATTTGCGATAATTATTTCTCTTTGAGAGCCAATATCTCCGAAGAGGAAGCCTATACGAAAAATGTTTATATAAACTTGTAGTATTACTTTCTCGTGTTTTTTTCATATCTGGGAGATTTCCCACATTTTCCTGTATAGAAGCTATAGCAATTGATGTATTTTTTGAAACTGGAAAGAAAAAAAATAAATTAATTTGCAAAGAAAACCATGAATACTAAAGTTGTTGCTTAGTAAGTTAATTTTGGAAATATTATTATGATTTTTAAATTTTCGTTTAAATTAAAAAAGAACTGTATATTAATTTTTCATTTTAATTTTAAGTATGGTTTTGTGTGGCAAACCGTATAGACTTAGCTAGTCATGTTTAAGACTGAAGGCAAGTTAAACATTTTTTTTAATTAGTGTAGCGAACACTAATTACGGTTTAAAATACAAATAAATGAAACATTTTTTTATGCCACTCTATTTGTTTCTAATGATAATCCTACTACTTAATTATAACTTTTTTTTTATTTGGGACTAACCAGCTAAATTTTATATGATATGGAAAAAAAAACATATTTTTTTACGCTCAACGGATAATTAGTTATGTAATATAGAAACTTATAATATTTTACTATCTTAATTTATAAAATAAAAAGTTTTTGCGCGGAATCAATAATATATTTGGAACAAAAAGTTTGTTTAACCGCTTTATCTGCATAAACTTTAAAATATTATAGTATTATTAAATCATATTAATATAGTCTTATAATTAAAAAAAATATATTTACTTCTGATAAGGCGTTTGTTCACTGTAGTAAATAATAGTTTTTAGGTTTATTATTATATATTAAATGAATTTTAAACTTACATTTATAAAAAACCAACATATATATTTTAACTTCTCCCCCTGGCTGTTGGATAAGAACTCATCAGCCTTTCTGGAAATAAGCTAATAACAATTCAAAAAATGGTACATATACAATTAGTTACAAAACACCTTTACAGTTATTTAAATTTAAACAATCGGTTATAAGGAAATTAACATTGCAAATAATTTTAAGGTAATAAAGGTTTTCTTTCTAATTTACTTTATGATATGCTAGGTCAAATAGTCATCTGAAAAACAAGCGATTTTTTTTTAATAGGCGAGATTCTGCATTGGTTAATAAAAATCATTTAATAATAATTTTATAATATTTAAGGGTAATCAGAAATAGTGTTAATGATGGACATTTAGCGGTATTAGCTTTCAAATTTTTTAGCATTTAGTTTTGGATTTTTAATTTTGTTACACTTTTTAAATAAATAAATAAATAAATAAATAAATAAAGGGATCTTTTATTTAAATAAATTGAAAGTTACAAAAAAATATAATATGCAAAATGGTGGCAAGGTCTAGCGATGCTATTCTACCTAACCAACATAACAAAAGTAACTATATAAGACACATCTAACAATGTTATGTACTAGTAATACCTGAAATTATAAGGTATTAAGTAACAACAGGTTTTTATTTAAATAATTTAAGGATTAGAGTACAAAAAAGGAAGAAAAAAATACTAATTAACATAAAATAAAACATATATAAAGGAAAAAACAACACTTAGTATAAAAACGCAATGCTTACGGCCAAGTGATGATCGCGTTGTTAAATTTAGCAATGGATTTAGCAATTGTTAAAAGTTAACAACGGTTTAGACTGTTTAACAAAACGTCATTGTCAGTGTTATTCAATGATTTTAGTAAGCAACCTGTCAAAATCTGACATTTTGTTAAACATTCTAAACCGTTGTTAACTTTTAAAAATTGCTAAGTCCATTGCTAAATTTAACAACGCGATCATCACTCGGCCGATAGCCTCTCGCATTCCTTGGATAAAGCTTTACTTTCTTTTTAAAAATGAAGGCAGAAGAGCAGTTTTTGATATCGTCAGGTAATTTTTTATAATGTTTTACTGCATTAAATGAGACAGAACGCTAAAATATGAGGTTTTTTGTTTAGGAACAGTATACATACCGCGATTTCCAGTCATTCTTCCGTTCAGGTCACTACTTTTAATGAGTTTATTAGTCAGATACTGATGTTGCTAAATTTTTGAAATTGTAAAGACTATTTTTGTTATTTTAGATATATATCGTTCATCAAGGTCAAGAATATTTGAGTTATAAAAAGCTGGAGTTATGTGATCAAATTTCCGTACGCTATAACAGTATCGCAAATACGCGTTTTGTAGTTTTTGTAAGGTATATTTATTTGCGACAGTCAACATAGGCCAATATACCGCAAATCCGTTTAACAGAGTTAAAAGTACCAAAGAATCCGATAATCTTGATTAAATATCTTTATTAAAGTTTGTCTCATATCTATACAATAATTTAAATTTAAAATAGCATTTTTAAACCAGCTTAGAAACAGGCTTATCAAAGCGCAAATTTGCGTCAATAGTAAGTCCCAAACTTTTAGCTACGACCGAAGGTGCCAGTCGAATACCATTAAAAATGATATTAAAATTGTTATTATTAGAGAACAATTCTTTATTCTTTCCAAATATGAGCATTTTAGTCTTTGCACCATTTAATATCAATCCGTGTGCCGATGAAAACTGTGATATAATTTTTAAATCAGTATTTATATTTATTATTAAAGGTATAGCTGCATATCATGGGCATACTGATGTAATGAGCAGTACTGTAAATGGCTAGTAAAGTTGGCCGAATATAAGGAAAAAAGAAGAGGTCCCAATATACTACCTTGCAGAACTACCTTATTGGTAAATGAGAATTCGGACAATTCTTTGGAAAATACAAAAATATAATCCTTCCCTCAAGGTAACTTCCCATCACACTAATAAGGGATTCCAAAAACCCATAAAATTACTTTTTTTTAAAGTACCTTGTGAGAGAGAACCTTAAAAGCTGTACTTTAGTCAAGTAATATTAGACAGGTATTTTTATCAGCATCAAGGGCTCTTAGGATGTCATCGTGGACATGTAAAAGAGCAGTTGTTGTTCCGTGAAAATCAGGAAATCCAGATTGGGTAGATGGCAGTATTTTACATGGTTTTATATGTTGTTGAATTTGCTCATACATAATTTTTACATATACATTAATTTTAGTGCAGAGAATGATATTTGGCCGAATATGAGAAGGTTCTCTTTGATCGCTTACCTTAGGAATTGGTATTATAAAAGCTTTTTTCCACATTGAAGAAAATATATTTGTAGATAGACTCTGATTTATAAGAAATGTTATTTGAGGAACAAGAAAAGGAGTAATTAAGGACATCATTTTAATATCCATGCCATCAGTACCCTTGGAATTTGACTTTATACCAGAAATAGTGTCGGAAACTTTACGCTCGCTTACAGGTTGAAAACTAAATTTAGTATTATCATTATGATTATTTTTATTTGTATACAATCCTTCAATTAATTTCTTATTAACATCTTTTGAGACAGGAATACTGGTTATAAAAAAATTATTTAGAATATAAGGATTTTTAATGTGTATCAAATCATCTCTTATATTAGATAAATTTAGATATTTTAAAGAATCTAAAAGTTTATCGGATCTGCCCTAAATTTATGACTCAAAAAAGCTTTCTTCTCATTTCGTATGAATTGAGTAATACAATTTCGGTACTGTTTATATTCATTTTTAGCATCTTCGGTTTTTTTATATTTGCTTAAAGCTTTTTTCTGCAACTAAATCATATACCTAATATTGGCAGCATGAATATTAAATACAGATTTTACCTTTTTATTAAATAACTTCAGATTCTTGTTAACATCATTCGATTCATTAAATTTATCCCAATTCAAGTTATAAAGATCATTAAGAAAATCTTCGTAAACAAAATTATTGTAGTCCCTATAACTCTTATATTTACCCGGAGGCTTATTTTTGACTATATCAAGGTAGCAAGTAACCAAAAAGTGATCCGATATGTCAGACATATCAATAACATCAGCGTTAATAAAAACATCTTTAGAAGTGGAAAACACCAGATCAATTAACGTACTCGACGCTGCAGTGAGGCGAGTGGGATCGGATATTAACTGAAACAGATTATATTTATTCAGAAATAGAAAAAGCCACCCCCCCTCCGCGTCCATCACCACGATCCACTCGAAATAGTCGGTTTCCCAAAATTTTTAATTCACTGTCAGCAATATCGGGTCTAAGCCACGTTGCCGATAACCCTATAACATTAATCTGCTCATCATCAATAAAAGCAGAGGATAAATCCTAACTTAGATAAAGGGAACGAGTATTAAAATGCGAAAAGTTAAGCGCATTTTTGTTCATTTGATCAATCATTACAATATATAATTTGTTTTACGACCAAAGCACTTTGCAAGAAAAAAAAAAGAAAAAAAATCTAAAAATAAGATAGTTTTCTATAAATAAAAAGCCCTAAATAAGTATTCGCACCAGTACTACAATAGTATTTGCTTGTTTAGAAATACAAAAATAGGAAATAAAGTTTACTGCAAAGCTGAGGCGTGTTTGTTTTTTCTGTCAGACACCTCCAAACTGTTTTTTTATTGGCAGGGATTTCTTAGATTAAAATTAAAAAGCGTTCTTTTATCATAACCTTGAACAAAAAGATTTAATCTATTTTATAAGTATATCACACATCCTTATAGGCAAATAAATTAGAAATTTATATTTATTACCATATCCTATAAGTTATAATTAAGGACCTTTAAATTACAGAATAACTTGAAACTGTATATATTTTTCATAAACATTATGCTGGGTACCTAGTAAAAATTACAATAAAAATTGTTTTTATTTTTTATTCCTTGTTTTATTGACTAAACAATAACAGAGTAGTAATAATTACTACTTATTAACATTAAATAAATTCATAATTTATTCTCTTTTTATGGCAGCTGCTCTATTGGGAATAGGGTTTTTTTCTAACAATAATATTCTGCTGTCTAATATTTTGATGCTCTTCACCTATATCCATAATATCATCTGGGGTATCCCCATTTAAAATACACCTATTGTGTAAAATGCAAGCTGTGATAATCAGAGATGATCCTATATCTAGCCGTTTAATTTCTAAAAACTTTAATTTACTTAAACGTCCTTTCAGTAAGGCATAGGTATTTTCAATTGTAACTCTTGCTCGAGACAAATTTTTATTAAACACCATTTGTCGGGCAGTAAGATGTCCATTGTCTTCAAATCCGACCATAAGAAATGTCTGCAATTTATAGGCTAAGTCACCTAACAAATGACCCCCATAAAAATCTACATGCCCATTTTTAATGTCTCTAAAGAGAGGGGATTTTCCAAACAAATTATTGTCATGCAGTGAACCTGGTTCTCCTGCATAAACATCCAGGAACAAATTTTTATTATCACAAACTCCCTGTAATAACAATGAATGGTACACTTTTCTATTTATATATGAAACAGGATTGTTGTGTGTGTTGGTGCTGTTATTTTGATAGGTGATTCATTAATACATCCTAAGACACCTACAAAGATATAATGAATTAAACTTTAACCCTTTGTGCGCGTAATCACAAATTATTGTTTATACACAGCACTTATAAACTGGGCTTACTTGGAAATCCACTTCTTTGCTCGAAAGTCTGCATAGTACTGGGTGCTCTTTGGGCATTTGTCCAACATATTATATGAAACTTTTGTTTTATTTTCAAAATTCTTAAAACCATCCTATTCATTACTGTCCACGCTACTGACCTGCCAACACCAAATCGTGATGCTACAGACCTTTAATTGGAATATAAAATAAATTATACAATGACCTTGTTTAAACAACTGTATCTTTGGACTAAACATAGAATGTGAGAAAAACCAGCCTAACTTTTTATTGAAAATTGCACAACGTGTTTTTAACTTATTTGAATACTTATTTTTGATGATCTATGATAAGCACATAATCGATGTCTAAATAAAATTTATATTAAACGTTTTATTGTCTCGACTGCTAATATTACGTAAACTTGCCTTAAGCTCTCCATGTTTTCCAGCAGCCAAATCAATATTAAATACTGTTTTTTAAATTGAATTTCAGGATGGCCAACACTTGGATGATGTTCTTCTTGTACAACTAAATGAATTTTTTGTAATAAATCCTCGAACGTCGCCGTTGCCATTCTAAAATGTCTTTTAAATTGTTGCCCATTAAACCGTGGAATTACTTCTTCTACAAAATTTTCTATTTTGTGATTACACACTCGTTCTTTGTCAGAATCCTCACTAAAAAACATGTTGTATCCATCCACTATTACGAGAACCGCCTGGTTTATTATATCCATATTTATTTTAAAAAATTTTTAAACAACAACAGTAATATAGGTTAGATAAATTGTCCAAAATTCCACGTTTTTTTATTATTCCAGATCAGGTTTGTCTGAAGTCACGTTATGCAAATATCCATAAAATCTATAATATCTCTCTGATAAATCTTACAGAAAAAACAAACACGCCTCTGGTAGAATATAACTTGGGCAAAAAACATATTATATTCAGATTATCATAAGAAGTATTTAAAAAATATTTAGGCATGCCGTAGTACAGATCACAAAAGCTGATATAGGTAACCACATAAACATCATTATTGATAGTGGCATGTAAACCAGAATAGTTAAACTATAATAAAGTACAAATGCAGGTGCGCCTCAATAGTTTTGCATAGTTTTTATTTATAGTTAGAAAATTTTAATTATTTATTTTAGAAAATGTTCATAAAAACTAAAACAAAATAAAAAGTAATACAAGTATATTAATTACAAGAAAAGCTTTAATGATTAACACAGTAAAAAAGTACATATAATTATAAGTAATTCAAGAAAAAATATTTTAAAAGATACTCAGTTCAACAAGGATAAACAAAAAAATACTACAAAAACAAAAACACAAAGTAAAAATCTTCTTAATGTTTTGTTGCAGTATCTAACCGCCTAAACTTTACTCTTTAATAGAAATATTTGCAAAAAAACTTTTTTTAGGCAGCAGAGAAGTGAAGTAAATAAATAATTTATTTTATTATAAAAAATATTACAATAAAAAGACTTTTACCGTAACATAATATTTCAGCAATTAACACAAACCAAAATATATTATAACTGGTAAATCAAGAAAAAGTTGTTAAAAAAAGACTATATTTAAAACAAGCATACCAAGAGAAAAACTATAGCCACCGACGTTATACAAATAACTATTACCTCTGAATAACCCCTGTTAACGCATAAGTAGTGTTAACCAGACGAGACCTACAGTTTTCCGTGGGTTTCGAACCACATCCAACGGTACACGTGGCTTACTGGCGCTCATAGTTGCAATTACTAACTGTGCCTGCGTCGCTCAACTTCGCTAATCTTACAGGAAGCAAAATTTAAAATGAAAAAGACTTTATTGGTTTCTGTCAATATATACATTTTAGATCTACATAAACAATTTTTCTGTGAGGATCTAGGAGTGGTCAGGGGTGCCAGCTGCTGCCTAGATAAGGGAATCTGGCCGAAGCACAGGTGGAGACGCATGTAGGGGTGAAATTGCTATTTAGATAAATAGCATTATTCTAATCGATCTTTATAATACATTAAGTGAATTGTGTTAAGTTCTGCAGAAATAATTTATTTGGTTTATTTAATAACGTCGAGAATTTACTTTTTAAGGGAAACATTTTAATCAAACAACTCTTTTGATAGTGTCAGGTTTAAAGTGGAGTTTTTAAAAGGGAATGTCATACGAAACAAAGTCCGTTAAAACTATGACCTATTACAAAAAACCTTCTGTATTTAGTTATTCCCGTATATGGAAGACCATAAGTTGCATTTAAAACTCGTTTATAGGCTCTTATAAGTCAAAATTTAAGTTAAGTTAAGCAGAATAAACATAGGAGTTAAAGCAAAATATGAAAGCGCAATGGCTTAAAAAAAAATACATTAAGAAGGTTAAACAAATTCAAGGTTTTACCACTCCATTAATTTAATTCTTGGTCTGTGTAATCTCAGTTATGAATATTTAAACAAAATTATACACTGTATTAAAAAAGTAACGTATTAATTCGATTAGAATTCACGTATGCTGTTCTGCGAAAATCGCTTGGACACGGCGATTTTTATTTTCAATTATGCATTTTTTTACCTTAAATGTATATATACAGGGTAATCCAAAAAGAAGATATGATATTATTAATGTTTTTTTTAAATAGCACACCCAGTATATAGTTCTTAATTTGGATCTTAGAGCGATGACACACACAGCGGTTTTTGCCGACTCGGCGGCCGACTCGTCCGTTTCTCGGCGCAATGACACATACATCGGTTTGCGCCGACTCGGATGTTGCTTGGACACAGGAATTTGTTGACTCGGCAAGAGGCAGAACTTCGCAAACCAGTGTCAACTTGAGATATGGATGACGATTTAAAACTAATAATACTTTCGGGTTTACTGTATTTGCGCAGGAAAAGGAGAATGCAAAATAAGAATCGGAGAATGTGGGTGCATCCAATTGTCAATGATCGTTTAGCCAAAGGACATTTTTATACTTTGTTTGCTGAAGTTCGAAAGGATGAAGAAAAATTTTTAATTATACTCGTATGTCAATGGCTTCTTTTGACGAACTACTTAATTGTATAAAAGAAAAAATAACAAAGAAAAATACGCGTATGAGAACATCCATTCCACCAGAAGAAAAATTGGTCATAACCCTCAGGTAAGTTAAAAAAAAATGTTATAAGATTAGATATGCTATATTTATTATTAGGAAATCTCGAAAGTAATACAATAAACATTTTTTTGTGTTAACACCAAACAAATAAATCAGTAATCATAATTTTGTAATATTTATAAGTTTGTGACTTGTGAATCATCACTTTCTCCAAAATTAGAATAATAGGATGCAGCGGATTCGGTTGGGGATGGTGTTGGCATTGGAGTCACGAAAGTTCTAGACGGATACTGCTGTGATGCAGTTTGCAGTGGATGTTTTTTACCACTAAAATTTTAGTGGTAAAAAACATAGTAGTTTTATTTATCAGTGTTCTTCATGATGATTAATTACCACATAGTAACGGCTAATAGCATCAATAGTTTGCAAATTTTTAAATGTATGCTGGTGCTGCTGGTTCATAGTTTCGTACTTGCTAATAATTTGCATAAGCTCAATTCTGCAACGGGGATTTAAATATCGGGGTAATGATGCAAGACTTGGCCCCAAAGACAGCAAAAGTGACGATTATCGTCATTCCTTTCGTTCGCTTGGTCCATTTTTGCTCTCTTCTCGTAACTGTCCAATGATCGTAAAATTTTTTCTTCAACAGGGTGTAGTCTTTTTTGCCCACGATCTGGGTTGCGCGTTCACCTAAAACATTTCGTGAATAAAAGCTGGTTGAAGGTGGAGATGTAGCTTCTTGGACTTCATCATCTTCTTCGTTGTTTTCATGTTCTTCTTGAACTGATGATGATGCGGAGCTTTACATTCTAATGAACTGACTGTCCTTTTTGGTGTCACAGTGTCCCTTAGAAATTCCAGTTGTTGTGAATACATGTAGGGAGTTTTTTTGTGAGCTCCGTCCCCACTCTTGCCTTTTCTCTCTTGAATGTCTCTTGTAAACCGATCTCGAACGTTCTTCCACTTTTTTTGTAGTATGTCTCCTGTAAATATTAAAAAAAAAACATTAATTACTAAGTACATTATTACTTAAGTACTAAAAAAAGCAAATAACCTTTCTTTATTAGAGTAATATTTGTGTTTTTCAGATATCTGGCTACTGGATGTTAGCTAACTGAGTTACACTACACATTTCGAGTAGGAAGGTCGACTAGCAGTTGTATTATTAAAGAAGTTTGTGAAGAAATATGGGCGTGTCTTGGCGAAGTTACTATACCTCCACTAACTACTCAAAAGTTCTTAGACATAGCAACAGGATTTGAAAAATATGCACTTTCCTAACGTCATTGGTGCTATCGATGGAAAGCACATCCGAACTAAACAGCCACCCAATAGCGGTTCCATGTATTTTAATTACAAAGGGTATTTTTCTACTGTGTTATTTGCTATGTGCGACGCCAATTATTGCTTTACTTACATAGAAGTGGGATCTTACGGCAAATCGAGTGATGCAGGAATTTTTAAAAATTCCATTCTTTTTGACAAGTTATGTGAGAATTCATTAGGAATTCCACCGCCACGTTGCTTACCAAATTCAGCTGAGTATTTTCCGTATGTAATTTTGGGTGATGAAGCTTTTCCATTGTCTGAAAATTTGCTGAGACCATACGGTGGAAAATATTTAACAGAAGATAAACAAATTTTCAATAACCGATTGTCCATTGCCCGACGATATATTGAATGTACATTTGGAATCTTAGCGAACAAATGGCCAATATTTCATCGACCTACAGATGTTGACATTGATTTGGTTAATAGTATTGTTAAAGCTACCTGTGTATTACATAATTTTGTAAGAATAAGAGATGGAACGCGTGAAGAATCATTTTGTGACACCAATGTACCACACAGCCACAGTATGGGCAGTTTGCAACCCCATACACGCCATAGGGGAAATGCCAGGGCACTGTCAGCGAGAGATAAATATGCACATTATTTTACAAATTTAAACAAGTGACTAATTTAAATGCAGAATTATTCTTATATTTACTTGTATCTAATAAATAAAAAAAAATAATTAACATACCTAATTTTTTTTTATCGTCCAAAGTAAGGTCATCCTCAAAACCAAAAACCCCAGTAATTTCTTCCCAGCACTGTTTCCTTTTGATTTTATCACTATAATCGGGTTGGGTCATGTCCCATAATGCTGGACGATTCTGAATTACATGTTTTAATTTTTCAATATCTATAACTTTGGTAGTCATTTTGTGGAATTTTTAATCAAAAAACGCCCTTAAAAACCGACTGACAAATCGACGTGTCTGACAGTGGACATAAGAAACAATGTAAACAAGCGCTGCCGCGTCTATAAAACCGCACGAGTTTCTTGTGAAAGACGAGGTGTCGAGTCGGCTCTGCGCCGTCAGGCGTAAATCGGCGCTGTGTGTGTTTTGCGTCATTTGAATACACAAGCGTATGTGCCGACTCGGCAGCCGAGTCGGCCGCCGAGTCGGCAAAAACCGCTGTGTGTGTCATCGCTCTTACACGTTACGCTAATTACAACAACCCATAACACTTATGACCTAAACTTTTTTTTATATTGGGACAGTCTACGAAGGCTGATGCCTAAGTACTAACGTATCGTGGGTGTCTTTAGTGTGGTGGGAGGGAGTTTGTTCACACGGGACTTAAATTTTTGGAGATTGGGAGGAGAAGGAAAAACTTCTGCGGGCACCAGGTTCCATAGTCTTGACACTCTAGGGATGAAGGAACGAAGAAAGCGGGAAGTTCGGGGCCTCTCTAACTGAACTGTAAAAGGGTGCATAGAAGTTGCACTACGTGTTGCTCAGTTGGGAGCTGCCAGAGAAGGAATTATACTGGCCAATTCCTCTGAGCAGAAGCCGTGAAAATACCTATAGAAGAGCAACAGATCCTCTACAGCTCGACGGTGGGCAAGAAGAGGAAGCCTTTCTGTGAGCGTTGGATCATTAATAAGGCGAACGGCTCTTCTTTGAATGGAGGCCAGCATGCTAAGTGTGGTAGGGGACGCCATTCCCCAGACATGAGAATAATATTCTAAAGAGAGTCTGATTTGGGATACATACAGAGTGTACAGATTGGAAGAAGATACATTCTGGCTCGGAAGAGGAATCCAATCTTTTTTGAAGCTGCCGAAGCTTTGGATGAAATGTGTTTGTGCCAGTTGAGGTTATTCTTAAAAGTAACGCCGACAAGATTAAACGACTCTTTGTTCTGCAGAACTTGGCCGCTCATATGTAAGGGATGAGCATTTGCAGACTTTTTTCGCGACAGCGAACATGAATGTGTTTTCGAGGCATTAAACTGAACAAGATTTTTGGCGCCCCAATCCAAGATAAGTTTGAGGTCTTGTGAAAGAGATCTGCATGATATTGACCTGCGCTTGTTTTCGAAATCAGAATTACACGGTGGCTTAAGAAATTGAATACTAGAGTGGAGGGTACTATCGCCAGCAAAACTATGAATGGGATTGATTGTGAAAGAGAGAAGATCGTTAATGTGTAGAAGAAACTGCGTGGGTGACAGCACTGAGCCCTGGGGCACCCCAGCATTAATTTGGTAAAAGCTGGAGGAATGACCATCTACACTAACTGATATACGTCGATTAGAAAGGAAACTGAAAAGCAAGGAGCAAAGCTTAGGTGGAAGACCGTAAAAAGGAAGTTTGTTAAGAAGCTCATCATGCCAGACCTGATCGAAAGCTTTAGATATGTCAAGAGCAACGATCTGGGATTCACCAAGAAACTCAAGGGACTTGTTCCAGTTGTGTAAGACAAAGGAAAAAAGATCAGCTGTGGATCTACTGTGACGGAATCCATATTGTCTGTCATGTAAGATCTTATGTTTTTCCAGATACTTTAAGATTTGGGAATTAATGAATTTTTCCGTTACTATGCAAACAACTGAAAGAAGAGATATAGGTCTATAGTTAGAAGGGAGACTTTTGGATCCTTTTTGGGGACAGGTTGCACACGTGCAGCTTTCCAACTCTCCTCGAAAATGCCCGCGTCGTAAGAGATTCGAAAGAGGCGAGTTAAGGTGGGTGAAAGCTCGGAAGCACATTTTTTTTAAGACGATTGCTGGTATGCCATCCAGCCCAGACGATTTTTTAGTATTTAGAGAAGAAAGAATACGCTTGATCTGTTTGACTTTAAAAATTATATTGGACATTTTATGAGAAACAGGGACAACTGTTGGAAGAGGAAGATTAATAGGAGGATCAAGCGTAGAATTGGCAGCAAATTGTTTGGCAAATAGTTTGGCTTTTCCTTTGAAGGTAGAGACAATTCCATCTTTAAAGAAAGAAGAAAAGAAAACGAATTTGTGCAAAAGTTCTGACTAATATTTTTGGCAAAGGACGAGAAAGCTTTACTGCCATTTGAGCAAGAGAGAACTTTATCTTTTATTCGATTGTTAAAACGGTTTTTGGCTTCTGAGATGGTCTGATTATACTGATTTCTCGCTTCGATGCTAGCCTGTCGATTTTCGGGACTGGGGTTTTTAAGAAACTTTTTGTGGGCTTGAATTTTTAAAAGTCTGGCTTTGTCACAGGATTTAGAAAAGCACGGTTTGTGATTTGAAGTTATGGGGTTCTTTTTACTGTAGGGAATATAGGTCTCAATGCCTAGTTGAATTGTTTCGGTAATTTGTTTACATATTTCGGAAGGATCGAAAGTGCAAAGGCAGGTAGGATCCCAAGGGTAGTTTGCAAAGAAATCTCTTAGACCATCCCATTCGGCTGAATTGTAGTGCCAGACGGTTCGTGGCGGAATGCTTTCAGTTGCCTCAAAATGAGTGGAGTATGATACGGTGACCAAACCATGGTCAGAGCGACCAAGGGGAGCAGTCACTGTTGCTTGATAGAGTTCGGGGGTGGAAGTAAGAAAGAGATCCAGGGGGTTAGAATTATGGGTGGGAACCCTAGGAAAGTAGGTATGTTCCATAATAAGATTGGTAAGCGAGTTGCTGATTGCGAAATTTTCTGCTGCTCTGCCTTGTGTATCAGTATGTGTATCACTTGACAATTTTTAAACTGGGGTCATTTGATAATAACTTACAGTGCTTTACAAATTCTATTTATTTCAACTAAAATGATAAAAAAAGGGTAAGTAACACAGTAATCGCCTACAATTTAATTAAGTGTATAAATTGAAAGCCTCCTTGTGCCTGACGGAAACCTAAGCGATTGAGGAATTCCTGTTGAACTTGACATTAGTTTAGGCCATAAATGTTATAGGTTTTGTAATCAGCGTAACGTGCAAAATCCGAATTTGGAAAAATATACAGGGTCTGCCATTTGAAAAGGCCATAAATAATTTGATTTCTTCTTTCTGGATCACCCTGTAAACAACATACATTTAATGTCAAAAAATGCATAAAAAATAAAAAACGACGTCTCCGAGCAATTTTCGCAAAACATAATATATACAATTTAATCAAATTTATCAGTTACTTTATAAACACAGTGTATAAGATAATTACCTAATACTTAATAATAAATCCTATACAATATACCACAGTCCTTTAAAACTATAACCTACCTTAGAAAACCTGCTTTTCATCGGTACTTATGTACTATAAAACTAATACATAAGCACTGAACGTTCTTATAACCGTACCTACATATAAGTTAGTACCTACCTACGAGATCATTACTAACTTGTTATTTATAATACGTAAAGCCATAAGTTGCATTAAAAACGGTTTTATAGACTCTTACAAGTTAACATTTAAATTAGGTTAAGCAGAATGAACATATAGAGTTAAAGCAAAATATGAGAGCACAATGGCTTAAACAAAAAAAATATATATCCAGGCAAACGTTAAACAAAAACAAGGTTTTACCACTCCATAAATTTGGCAATGACACCTTATTGCCGGGTGAGGTGAAAGGTCTCTCTCCCAACAGGATTGTCAGATTTATTAGAAGTCTGGACCTGGTGGGAGAAATATAAAAGGGTGTGAGCCACAATAGACCGATCGGTCGCGGTGAAAGGGTGTTATACCCATTCACTTTAAACCTACCTACCTACCTACCTACCTACTCCATAAATTTAATTCTTGGTCTATGTAAAGAATTTGACGAAGTGATTGTTTTAATAAATCAACCAGTCGATATGCCTCTGCGATATAATGATGGTTGTCTGACATACCTCAGTTTATTGATTGATCAACTGACTGGCTTTATGTCATCCTTTTTAAGGTCTGACTCTTAGCCACAGGAAATTATCCAAATATTAACAAACAACAACGCACGATTATATGCCGCAAAATGCAATCCCAAAATCTTGATATAATCGGTTTTTGTCAAATCCTTTTCTAAAAGATTTAGGAATTACTCCAGACTTCAAAACTACACCCTCACGGCACCACTAAACTAGCGTTGCTGCAAGGTAATTTGCCAGATGTGTACGATGCCATTTCGACCCTAAAACAAAGAAGAAAAAATCGATGCGCATATTGTTTATTTTAAATTTAAAACACAAAATTCTTTTTTTATGGTATTTATACAAAATTAGTACGGTTTCCTAAAACCATTGTAAAACCGTTATTAGGTAGGATTAATATACAGGGTTATTGGTAAGTAGAGGCAAAAAATGAAGACCCGAATAAACTTTTTAATTTTAAATCGAAAACCAAGAATGTTGTTTTTGCAAATTTTTCTTTGTTTCCAAAATATATCACTATAAAGTTTTGCCAAAGAAAATATTTTAAATCACATTGTGGGTGTCGCTAATCTTAGTTGGCGCTTTCAAACTATTACGTCATATAAAATCAAGTTCGACCTTTGTCAAAAGTTATACACTTGTTTATCTGCTATTGGAGAAATCACAAGAAAATGGATTTCACTAAAGCAGAATACGTGTTTGTGTATTGGGATTTTTCCAATAACAGATTGACAAATGTCTAACTTATGACAACAGTCAAACTTGATTTCATATGACGTAATAGTTTGAAAACGCCAACTAAGATTAGCGACACCCACAATGTGATTTAAATTTTTTTCTTTGGAAAAACTGTAAAGTAAAATATCTTGGAAACGAAGGAAAATTTGCAAAAAAAGTATTCCTGGTTTTCGATTCAGAATTAAAAAATTAATTCGGGTTTTCATTTTTCGGCTCTATCTACCAATCACCCTGTATACTCACCGTCACAAAAAACCGGTCACTCCAAGCTGGCTCATATTCCAAAGTTAGCTTTTTCACCAACCGCTTATTTAAGTTTGATATTAATATTTGTAGATTGTAGATTGATTCATTAGTAACGACGTCAGAAATTTTTATATGGAATTTATTTAAAGCGTATAAGAAATGCAACAATGCATGAGATGAAGTTTCTTTTTCGGCCTTCGTTTTAAAAAATGGCTGCCTCTGCAGTAAATACGGGGATAATGTATTGATAAAGAAAAACAGTGGAATGTTTAAAAACATAAGATGCCATACTAGCTGCTGTAGCTGCTGTAGCTACTGCTCCCCACAGGGTGTTACAAATTTCGGAAAAGAATCTTTATCCTATTTTTGCATCTCGTATATATGCTTTAATTTAATTTAAAATACAAATTCTGGCATAGTGTTGTTGATAAGGAAACAATCTGCAATTTAAAAAAACATTATCAGAATCAAACAGGCTTTTCGCAAGAAAGCCAAAAATTGCGGCTATTTTGTAGTGGCCGGTTTTTTGTGGCGGTAAATATTCTTGGGTATTATGGTTGTAGTAACAATAGCATTATTAAAAAAAAATAAAAATGCCGTTTAATTTTATAACTTATTTATTAAGTAGTAGTAAAAACATCGCTAATATTCAAAAGGTCTCTGCAGGCCTGCATTTAGAAAGCAATTAAAATAAATATAAAAAAATATATATATTTACTTACCAAAATTAAATATTTATGATTTTCTATAGAAGAATATAATTATGACTTAAAAGGGTATTGTGTTTAAATAGTTATTTAAGGGGTGTTTACCAAGGAATTGGATAGAATCTATGTAAATGAAAAAGAGCGACTGGGCACAAGTATTTAACAAAAAAATGCTTTATTTTTTAACAAAGTTTTATTTTTGTTAAATTAGATTTACATAAACATTTTAAAGCCCAATATACTAAAAGTGAACTTTAAACCTATTAATATAATTTGCAAACCAAATTATCCCGTACTTGGTGATGGCCTTGAATTTATACAAAAATAAATTAACTCTGGGCTCATAAAGCAGTATTATTTTTTCCAAGTTTTTCGTCTAAAATCTTTTTTGACGAGGATTTAATTAGTATCCATCTTTTGCAATCAACGGATGCCATACCGAATTTAATTTTGACAGTGAGTTGCGATTTATATAAACTGATTGTACTCGTACGTTTATTTTTTTGTTTGTTATTTTTTTACAAATTAAATATAAAAGTTTTTTTACTGATCGAAATTTTAATTTAATTTTTAAATAACGACACACTAAAATTATTTTTTATAAAAACATTTTTTTTTAATCCACGTTTTTCAATGGGTCAGTATAGATTGAAGTCGTAGTTTTAAGCCTTTGCATATAAGAGGGCAGAGGAGGAGGACCTTGTATGCATTTATTGTTTTTGTTAGATAATTATTTTAGTAACTACTTAAATACGGACCTACAAGAACTTCCAGTATTTTGACAGTGGCGTATTGTATGTATATATTTTTAATATATATATATATATATATATATATATATATATATATATATATATATATATATATATATATATATATATATATATATATATATATATATATATATATATATATATATATATATATATATATATATATATATATATATATATATATATATATATTTTTCTATATATATATATTTATATATATATATATATATATATATATATATATATATATATATATATATATATATATATATATATATATATATATATATATATATATATATATATATATATATATATATATATATATATATATATATAATCAATACGCCACTGTCAAAATACTGGATCATTTCCTCAAATTTTGCAAATAAAAGCACAGGTTAAAATGCTGGAAGTTCTTGTAGGTCCGTATTTAAGTAGTTACTAAAATAATTATCTAACAAAAAGAATAAATGCATACAAGGTCCTCCTCCTCTGCCCTCTTATATGCAAAGGCTTAAAACTACGACTACAATCTATACTGACCCATTGAAAAACGTGGATTAAAAAAATTGTTTTTATAAAAAATAATTTTAGTGTGTCGTTATTTAAAAATTAAATTAAAATTTCGATCAGTAAAAAAACTTTTATATTTAATTTGTAAAAAAATAACAAACAAAAGAAATAAACGTACGAGTACAATCAGTTTATATAAATCGCAACTCACTGTCAAAATTAAATTCGGTATGGCATCCGTTGATTGCAAAAGATGGATACTAATCAAATCCTCGTCAAAAAAGATTTTAGACGATAAACTTGGAAAAAATAATACTGCTTTATGAGCCCAGAGTTAATTTATTTTAGTATAAATTCAAGGCCATCACAAGTAGGGATAATTTGGTTTGCAAATTATATTAATAGGTTTAAAGTTCACTTTAGTATATTGGGCTTTAAAATGTTTATGTAAATCTAATTTAACAAAAATAAAACTTTGTTAAAAAATAAAGCATTTTTTGTTAAATACTTGTGCCCAGTCGCTCTTTTCATTTACATAGATTCTATCCAATTCTTGGTTAACACCCCTTAAATAACTATTTAAACACAATACCCTTTTAAGTCATAATTATATTCTTCTATAGAAAATCATAAATATTTAATTTTGGTAAGTAAATATATATATTTTTTATATTTATTTTAATTGCTTTCTAAATGCAGGCCTGCAGAGACCTTTTGAATATTAGCGATGTTTTTACTACTACTTAATAAATAAGTTATAAAATTAAACGGCATTTTTATTTTTTTTTAATAATGCTATTGTTACTACAACCATAATACCAAGAATATTTACCGCCACAAAAACCGGCCACTACAAAATAGCCGCAATTTTTGGCTTTTCTTGCGAAAAGCCTGTTTGATTCTGATAATGTTTTTTTAATTGCAGATTGTTTCCTTATCAACAACACTATGCCAGAATTTGTATTTTAAATTAAATTAAAGCATATATACGAGATGCAAAAATAGGATAAAGATTCTTTTCCGAAATTTGTAACACCCTGTGGGGAGCAGTAGCTACAGCAGCTACAGCAGCTAGTATGGCATCTTATATTTTTTAAACATTCCACTGTTTTTCTTTATCAATACATTATCCCCGTATTTACTGCAGAGGCAGCCATTTTTTAAAACGAAGAAAAGAACTTTCTCATGCATTGTTGCATTTCTTATACGCTTTAAATAAATTCCATATAAAAATTTCTGACGTCGTTACTAATGAATCAATCTACAATTTACAAATATTATTATCAAAATTAAATAAGCGGTTGGTGAAAAGCTAACTTGGCATATGAGCCAGCTTGGAGTGACCGGTTTTTGTGACGGTGAGTACAGGTGATTGGTAGATAGAGCCGAAAAATGAAAACCCGAATTAATTTATTAATTCTGAATCGAAAACCAGGAATACTTTGCAAATTTTCCTTCGTTTCCAAGATATTTTACTATACAGTTTTTCCAAAGAAAAATTTTAAGTCACATTGTGGGTGTCGCTAATCTTAGTTGGCGTTTTCAAACTATTACGTCATATGAAATCAAGTTTGACTGTTGTCATAAGTTAGACATTTGTCAATCTGTTATTGGAAAATCCCAATACACAAACACGTATTCTGCTTTAGTGAAATCCATTTTCTTGTGATTTCTCCAATAGCAGATAAACAAGTGTATAACTTTTGACAAAGGTCGAACTTGATTTTATATGACGTAATAGTTTGAAAGCGCCAACTAAGATTAGCGAAACCCACAATGTGTTTTAAAATATTTTCTTTGGCAAAACTTTATAGTGATATATTTTGGAAACAAAGAAAAATTTGCAAAAACAACATTCTTGGTTTTCGATTTAAAATTAAAAAGTTTCTTCGGGTCTTCATTTTTTGCCTCTACTTACCAATAACCCTGTATATTAATCCTACCTAATAACGGTTTTATAATGGTTTTAGGAAACCGTACTAATTTTGTATAAATACCATAAAAAAAGAATTTTGTGTTTTAAATTTAAAATAAACAATATGCGCATCGATTTTTCTTCTTGTTTTAGGGTCAAATGGCATCGTAAAATCTGGCAAATTACCTTGCAGCAACGCTAGTTTAGTGGTGCCGTGAGGGTGTAGTTTTGAAGTCTGGAGTAATTCCAAATCTTTTAGAGAAGGATTTGAAAAAAACCGATTATATCAAGATTTTGGGATTGCATTTTGCGGCATATAATCGTGCGTTGTTGTTTGTTAATATTTGGATAATTTCCTGTGCTAAGAGTCAGACCTTAAAAAGGATGACATAAAGCCAGTCAGGATCAATCAATAAACTGAGGTATGTCAGACAACCATCATTATATCGCAGAGGCATATCGGACTGGTTGATTTATTAAAACAATCACTTCGTCAAATTCTTTACATAGACCAAGAATTAAATTTATGGAGTAGGTAGGTAGGTAGGTAGGTAGGTTTAAAGTAATGGGTATAACACCCTTTCCCCCGACCGATCACCCACCTTTTATATTTCTCCCACCAGGTCCAGACTTCTAATAAATCTGACAATCAGGGTTGGGAGAGAGACCTTTCACCTCACCCGGCAATAAGGTGTCATTGCCAAATTTATGGAGTGGTAAAACCTTGTTTTTGTTTAACGTTTGCCTGGATATATATTTTTATTGTTTAAGCCATTGTGCTCTTATTTTGCTTTAACTCTATATGTTCATTCTGCTTAACCTAATTTAAATGTTAACTTGTAAGAGTCTATAAAACAGTTTTTAATGCAACTATGGCTTTACGTATTATAAATAACAAGTTAGTAATGATCTCGTAGGTAGGTACTAACTTATATGTAGGTACGGTTATAAGAACGTTCAGTGCTTATGTATTAGTTTTATAGTACATAAGTACCGATGAAAAGCAGGTTTTCTAAGGTAGGTTATAGTTTTAAAGGACTGTGGTATATTGTATAGGATTTATTATTAAGTATTAGGTAATTATCTTATACACTGTGTTTATAAAGTAACTGATAAATTTGATTAAATTGTATATATTATGTTTTGCGAAAATGCTCGGACACGTCGTTTTTTATTTTTTATGCATTTTTTGACATTAAATGTATGTTGTTTACAGGGTGATCCAGAAAGAAGAAATCAAATTATTTATGGCCTTTTCAAATGGCAGACCCTGTATATTTTTCCAAATTCGGATTTTGCACGTTACGCTGATTACAAACCTATAACATTTATGGCCTAAACTAATGTTAAGTTCAACAGGAATTCCTCAATCGCTTAGGTTTCCGTCAGGCACAAGGAGGCTTTCAATTTATACACTTAATTAAATTGTAGGCGATTACTGTGTTACTTACCCTTTTTTATCATTTTAGTTGAAATAAATAGAATTTGTAAAGCACTGTAAGTTATTATCAAATGACCCCAGTTTAAAAATTATATTATATATATATATATATATATATATATATATTTTATATATATATATATATATATATATATATATATATATATATATATATATATATATATATATTATATATATATATATATATATATATATATATATATATATATATATATATATATATATATATATATATATATATATACACACACACACTCCATTAACTAGTTGCCTGTTATGGCGGCTGTACACTCTAGACGAGGGCCCACGAGTGCCAACGAGGGCGAGAATGTACAAGGATACATTAAATGTGCGCATCTACGAATAACTCCTCTATCTAACGGAAACCACTCTTAAGAGAACCCCTACTAACCACCACGTCTCCTCGTCTTCCCACTCCACCTGCCGCAAGCAGCAGATCGAGAGGGCCGACGGATAAGCGGAGAAAGAAGACCCTTTTAACCTCTTTATTTCAAACAATCCCACCACTCAACAAAACTTACAACTCCTTACAGTATTGCCACACCGCAAATTAATCTAGTCCGCCTGTATACACATCTACACAGTTATACTTCTTCCCTATACTAACCTTATCTAATATATACAATTATATACACTATTCTAGTCATCAACTATATACACTATTAACACTTGCTTCCTAATCTAATCCCTAAGCTACTAGTTAAATCTAATCTAATCTGGGTGTAATTACATTTCATCATCGTCGATTACCCTTTCCCCCCACCAGTTTAATAGTCTCACCTCGGCTGCATTACTGTATCCCTCCATATTCCTTACTTGTATATTTAATGTTCCCCTTTCATACAACAATTCCTCTCGCTTCCCTTCTATCCATTCTCATGCACTCGTTTTTCACGTGCCACACATTCTCGCTTTCATCCAATCCACACTCACATTTACTGTCTCTGTCATCTACACCATATCCTCCAATCTAAATCTTGACAAATAACTCTTCAAATTCCCATGCCCTGTCATCAATTGCATACCTTTTTTGTTGATTTCCAGCAAGTCCTTCCCCACCTTGTTACACATTTCATACGCCTCCCTACCTTTCCCCGTGTTGTCCCATTGTTCTTGCCATCTGACCAACACCCAACCATTCCTTTCTTTCTTTCAAGTTGTCTTATTTTCCCTCCTTGTTCCCGTAGCTTCCACATCTTCCTTGTTGCATGCCACACCTGCCTCATTATGCGCCCTCATATTGCCCAGGGATTTCCTCCCTCCTCCATGTGGTTCGCACAATATCCTCAGCTTCTCTGTCTCGCATAATAATTTTTGTATTTGTGTCACTGTCCTTGAGTCCGTCATCCTCTTCGATATCTTCCCATGGGCCACCCTGGAATCTGTGTACACTACGGTACTTATGCCCATCCTCGATACGTTCACACCCTTCTCCACCCCCCATCTAATCGCCTCCAATTCTGCGTCGTTAATGTCTGTATTGTCTTCTATTCTTTTATTACTCAGTGTCCATGTCTCATATTTCTTTATCGCAAGTCCCAGTCCAGTTTTTCCGTCCCTTTTCGAAGCGTCTACATATATACTTACCTGTTGATTTACTCCTTGATTATAGCTATCGTTGAGCTTTTCCATAATAGTCTCCATGTTTACGTGTGTGACCCACTCCCCACTGTTCACCTTGTCCATGGGTTTTAATTTCGACTGGTACTTAAATCTCGCCATAGCTTCCACCTCCAACGGTGCTGTACCTGTGACGGTCTGCAAGGTCTCGGTCGCCGTCGTTCTATAGGTTTTGACCATCCCCAGCATCCATGGTCTCTGAATTGCATTTAATTGTTTCTTCAATCTGGAGTCCCCAGATTTTCTCCCCATACCTCGGCTCCATACAGAACTGCCGGTTTTATGACGCGTTCATAAATTAATTTGGTCGCCCTTTTTGTATTACCCGCTCTTCTTTTAATTAGTCCCCTTATTTTGTTCGCTTTATCGGCCACCCTTGCTCTAACCTGTTTAATATGTTCTAAAAACAATTCCTTTCTGTCGATCACGATACCTAGATATTTTATCGTCTCCTTCAATTCTACTCTTATTTTGATGACAGGTTCCCGTATTGTGCCTTGAGCCGGGATGAACATAGCTTCTGTTTTTTGATCATTATATTTTAAGAAATTCCGCTGTTCCCACCTCTTGCACGCTTCCCATACCCCTTCCCACGTCCTCTGTATGTCCTTAAACGAGCTGCCCCTGATTATAATCAACTGGTCGCCCGCGTAGGCTTGTGTTCTGATCTTTTCATACTTAGTTTCATAGCCCGGGTAGATCTTCCTGTTTGCTTCCCTATCTAATTCCTCATTCAATTCCTCCATTTCCCGGAACCAGTCCTCCATGACCAAAAGCCATAGAGTTGGTCCCAGACTTGATCCTTGCGGGCAACCCCTCTCTATTTCAAGTTCTACCCCCCCTGTCCTAACTCGTCTTCCTTGCAGGAATGCCAGGCATGCTCTGGCCAGATTCCTGTTCACTCCTCGTCTCTTCATCTCAACTTCAATGGTCATGTCCGATGCCATATTGAAAGCGTTCGACAGGTCTAGTGCTACTATGAGCTGATGCTTCCCTTCAGCCTTGTTTTTCCTCATAGTGTTTGTTAGTTCCAGAGCAGCGTCTATCGTCCCCATATTTTGTCGAAATCGAAATTGTCTTTAGTTAAATAGTCCTTTCTTTTCATAGCATGTCTTCAGCCGTTGGTTTAACAATTTGCCATATAGCTTCCCCTGTGCCGGGAGCAAGCTGATCGGCCTGTGCCCCTTACCGCCAGGTTTCGGCACCCAGACCAGATCAGCACACTTCCAACACTTGGGGAAGATCCCTCTTCTAAGACATTCATTGTAAATTGTCTGTACCGTTTCCTTGGCCCCGTTCCATATATATTGTTGTGCCTCGTTAGGCACTCTGTCCGATGTAGTCGCTTTCTTTTTTTTGAATGTTCGTATTGTCTCTTCGATTTCTGTCTCAGTAAAAGTCTCGTTGTCCAGTAGTGTATTATCTCTAGGGTAATTATTCATTTCTCGTCTGTATTTAATGTATTCATTTTTGTCTTCTTCTTTGTATCTTGGATGATGTTTTTCAAGAATCTATATTTTTCCTCTTCCTCCATAATTGCTTCTCCATTTTCTTTCACAAGATTTATCTCCCCTCTTTCAACTTCCTTGTTCCCTAAGAATTTCCACACCCTTTCCATGGTTCTTCCTCTGCTAATTCCTCGATTTCCCTCCTGATTGCATCCTGTTTCTTATCACTGACCATTTTGTTGTATTTCCTTTTTGCTGCCCTGTAATGTACCTTTTTTACTTCCCTAGTTTCCCTGTCCGTTTCTGTCTGCCAGTTCCTCCTTATTCGTCTGACTGCTTTCCGTGCATGTTTTAGTTCGTGGTCCCACCACTGACATTCCCCCCTGACCGTTACAACGCTTCTCTTGATATACCTCGAACATACTTGTTTTCAGTGGTTTTGAAAATCTTCCACTAAGTTTTCAAATTCTGTGTCAGTCATTCCCTTCACCTCCCCTTTATCTACATGGCTGAACTGGTTTATGTCCCCCTCAAATCTCCCCCAATCTGTATTTGCAAAGTCATACATTTTCAATCTCCTTTCTTTCGTTCCTTTCTCTTCTAGGGTCAGTGTCAGGTACCTATGATCGCTGAGTGTTTCTTCATCTTGCACCGTCCATTCTGTCACTAGTATGTTTTTACTTATTGTTATATCTACCCAACTATTCCCTCTTGTACTGCTGTAAGTAGACAGCTGACAAGGATACAGTCGCTCAGCCTCGCGTTCCCTCGCCTCGCCTTGCGTCCTCGCGCGCTTGTGTCGGTTTTTGGTGTGCGAGTCCAAGGCCCTCGCCTTCCTTTGCGAGTGAACACGAACACTCGCGCTTCGTTGGTTTCGTTCTGTCTACCGCATCACGTTGGCGCGTACACACGTTTTTAATTTATTTGTGTTATTAAAGGACAATGTGGAATCAAGAAAGCGAACTAAATTGTTTTGAAATGTCCCAAAAAGAACCGATTTTGTGGGAGCCTAAAGCGTCCATCTCCTCGCCGTTCCTCGCCTTAATTGAATAAATGAGAGTGAACAGGGTCGCACTCGTGAAGAGCTTCTGGTGCGAGAGCTCTCGCTCGAGGCATGGCGAGTGCTCTCGTGCATGAGTGTACAGCCGCCATTAAATCGGGAAACATCGCAGATTTAACCGAGAGCTGTCAAACGAGGCGTCGGTCTCTTATTCCTAACCTAAATAAAAAGTTTATAAAGTGCTTCATAATTGTGGAAGACATGAGTAATAATTTTAAATATAATTGCAGTAAGTAAGTTATTTTTTTAGTATTAAACAAACAATATTTACTACACAATATTTTTTAATTTTTCGACCCAAATATAATTTCTTAAGTCCTTTATTTCCCTTTTTTAATTACAGGTTTTAGGTACCGTCATATAATCGAGTGTAGGCAAACGAGTAATGTTTTCTTAAAACAAAAATCGTCTATTTGGACAACAATAACGTCGGAGTATAATTCTCCCGTATCAACTGGTGTAAAGAGTGCTGAACAATTAAAGATTTTATACGAAAATTTACAAAGAAAGACAAGAAAACAAGTGGCTGATAAAATTGTAAGCATTTTTTAGATTACATTATCATTTAATGGCACATACTTTTTAAAATAAAATTACCTAAAATTAACAGATGGGTAACTCTAAAAGGGATGTGATTGTTGCATTTACCCAGTATCACCAAGATGAGGTATATCCACTATTGATTAACATTTTATTCTATTGTAAACACAATAAATTGTTTTCGTGTTTACTTGTTTTAAAACCCCAACTTAAATTTCAATAATAAAAGAAAATTATAATTTAAATAATCCTTACAGAAAGAGATGAAGAAAACTGGAGGAGAAACGTATGAACCCCAGTTGGATGAAGTTGAGAATATTATATATATATATATATATATATATATATATATATATATATATATATATATATATATATATATATATATATATATATATATATAGTGTGTCCCAAATTGGTGGGGAATGTATGGGGATCTCGGAAACCACGATAGATAGAAAATCGGTTAAATGGGAAAAGTTTTGGACAATTATTTTAGTAAGCTAATCCCGTTACTACAAGGTTTTATCTATTTAGGTTTTTGAGAAATTTTGAAAAAACCTGAAACATGCATTTTCGAAAATCGGCCATATTTTTTTTATGACTGAAAATTTTTCAAATCTGTAAAAACTTCTTCAAAGCAACTTTTTTCGTAGAATATGACCGAGTAGTCAATTTTTATTTTCTACGTTTCGGGTTTTTAGAATCATCATCAACTTTATTTTTTCATATGGACGCCATATTGGATTTTTAGCCAAATAGTGCTTTTTATTCTGATTTTAACAATGTATAAAATGTTATAATTTAAGAGTTTATAACCTCATTTATTTCAAAAAACAAATATTTTTTTAGTTGGCGTTGATTCCGGAGAACGTCATTTTTTTTTTGTAAACAATAAAATATTAGTAATTGGCAAACTAGATAAGCTGAACAGATATTTTACAGAAATGGGTTCGCGAGCATAGCTATAACGTTAATACCGTGTTACAACAAAACTACACGTAACAAATTAATTGAAATAAGTGAAAACAAAAACAATGAAAAGTGGCTAAACTAAAATTACTAAAATGTTGTCTGTTGTTGTCTTTCTTAACATATTAACGATATTTTTTTAAATAGTCCTAACTACCCTATGAATGGTTGGCTTAGGTATGTGGAATTCTCTATCAACATCCCTGGCTGAAGAAGTTGGATTTTCTTTTAAATGTTGGTTAACTGCAGCATCTCGTTGTCGATTTTCTTCAACGTACTTCTTAGGTCGTGGTTTTTTAAAACTTCCGAATTTAAGCAAATTTGTAACCAGTTTTCGAAGGTATGCTAATTTAGGATGCTGCCTTTCAGGAAAATTGTCGAAATGCGTTTGCGCAGCTGTATTAAAATTTCTATTGCTTTAGAAATAACGTTGCAAAATATCAAGTTTTTCTTTAACTAATTAACCATTTTTCAAAGTTAAAAAAAAATTAATAACGTACCCGAGCTAACTTGATAATGACGCAAGATGACATTCGCAGGAATCAAGGCCAACTGAGAAAATATTTGTTTTTTGAAGTGGATGAGGTTAATTTATCAAAAACCTGAATAGATAAAACCATGTAGTAAACGGCATTTGCTTACTAACATAATTATCTAAAACTTTCCCCATTTAACCGATTTTCTATCTATCGTGGTTTCCAAGATCCCCATACATTCCCCACCAATTTGGGACACACTGTTTTATTTTTATATATATATATATATATATATATATATATATATATATATATATATATATATATATATATATATATATATATATATATATATATATATATATATATCTATTAAAATATTTATTAAATCAAATTACATATTATCAGTGTCAGAAATTCTAGTCACTAAATTCAAGTCAAAATTGAAATTGATAATATAGAAATGATCTACTTTAAATATGCATCTAACCAATAAATAAATAACATGATTTTAAATACTAGAGGTTGATATTTGTAATAAAAATACTTTATCAATGTGACTTACAAATTTAATAAAAACTATGTAAAACAAAAACAATTAAAAACTCTATAAAATATGTACCGGGTGTCCAAATAAGAAAGGACGCCGACTGTATTTCGAAAACTATGTATCGCACAGCACTGGTAAAAATATTTTTTTTATAAAAATGGTCAAGAAAACAGATGGACATTATTTTCAAGTTTCCAAAACTACCACGAGATGGCGCAATCGCAACGGTAAATTTAATTATTTTTTTTCAAAATTAGCTAGTATTAGGTACAATTTTGATAACATCAGTGAAAACTTTAACCAATTGTGCATCAGTTTGGTTAAGGAATTTTTGTCGTTTTTCAATAATAAGGGTGGGGAAAGATCAACCAGTTTTGGGGTTAAACACACTCGTAGAAAGAACAAGACTAATGGAAAGATTGGTATAATAGATAATTGAAGATTAGGCACAAAAAACCCAAGAGGCTGTGCTGCTTCCGGTGGTAAATCTAGACGGCCCGGCCCCCAGGGAAGAAGCAGAAGAAGATGTGACTCTTTTTTTATATCTGAATTCAAATAGCCAAAATTACATATATACCTTCATTATCCCATGAATATGTTTACAATATATTTCAAAAATACGTAGTTGCATATTGGGCTCTACTATAAAGAAAAATGGGTTAGGAATTTACGGTGCTTTATATATACACAACCCATTGGTATAAAACTGACATTGTTTTAAAGTGGGACGTGATAAATGTTGTGTTATTATATAATTTTTATATAAAATTTTATAATACTGGGCCTTAAAGTAACAAATAAAAATTTTGTCAACAGATGTTAAATAGCTGGTCAAAGATTATTTCCTAAATAGATCGATTACCAGCTTATTCTATAGATTGATCCTAAATATATTTTTACCTAATAGCCCTTATATTTTTAAAATACTAAAGTTAATTAAAATTAAACATTCTTCCGCGAATGTTAAAAGTGCCAGTAAGAATAAACACATATTACCTGGTAATGAAATCTGTGATTTTTTTTTTTTTGCTACAGACGTATATGATTTTGATAGCAGCTTTACAAGCTATTAATGTAGCGCTTGCTTTACAGTAATGTTAATTTTAAATTCAAATAGGGCAATCTCCACATATAATAGGTGTTCGTTGTTTTACTTACCTTTATCGTTAAGTAAAAGTATGTTCTATAAACTTCTTTTTAAAGTAGTTTTATTTTGCTTTTATGGCGTAAAATTATTTTAAATCAGTTAAATAAAATTATTACATTATTTTTAATAAATTAATTATGGGATATTTATTTATAACTCAAGCACTTGCTCTAGCTTTTAAAGAATTATTGAAAACGTTTTAGAAAAAAAAAATTAAATGGTCACGGTATATTAAATATTTTGAAGTTTTGTCGTTTTCCACAATTTTTGCATGTGTTGCTTAAAAAAATTCTATTTATAAAGCTTATAAAAGTATAACTTTTCATTAGCAGATCATTCGTATACATAAAGTGAGATTTATTGCACATTTTAGATTATTATAGCTAATTTACTTATATTGAAAATGACAACAATCATAAAACTTTTTAAAACAACTGTAAAACCTTGTGGGCTTAATTTTTGTATATAGAATAATTTTTTTTTCGAAATTTGCATTAAAAGTTTAAAAATATAAAATGTTATTGTTAGTTTTACGATTGGACTCCAACAAATTAAAACGTCTTTTATAAGCCCGTTAAGAGATGCAAGATACTGTTATAGCAATCTTTACCGTAAACCATTTTTTTTATTTAACATATAATAAAAAACTTTTAACAATAGAAACATTAGTTATTGTATTGTTCAAAATAAAAAACAATAACCCTCATTTGGGGGTGTAAGGGGTATGACGCGTCAACCTCAACCTGCACGTCGTACACTCTGCTTTTAAAGATGAGGCTCTGATGAAACACACACACACACACTCACACACACACACCTACACACAAGCAATTGCGAGCTAACGCTGGCTGTGTCTAAGGGCATCCTGCCGCAGACTATCAACCGAGCCCCAAGCAGTAGCTCTGATCCAGAAACTGGATTTTAAGGAACCAGGTGAAAGGACTCGAACAAGTAGGTTGTATAATAATATACGACAAATAGTGGAAACAGTAACAACGTGGAAAGTACTCCCTTGTTAAACCGCCAAATGGAGGTATCGATAAGAAGAGAATGTGGGAGAACTCTTCCTCTGTCTAGCAATGCAAATATGGGCACGCGACTAACCCCGCTTAAACCAACCAACCAACCCTAATATAGTCTTATTTGAGTGTTTATGTTTTGGTTTTGAAGCAAGTCAGGGTATGTTTATGCATCCGTCGGTTTTTGGGTCGTATGCACGATGTGTGTGAAATACTGGATCCATAATTTGGCTGTTGGACCATTTTTTTCCATTACTGCCAGCTGCTTTATAAATCTTTCGCACATATCAGTTATTACTGGTTCTTCATCACAATCTGTTAGAAGTAAAGGCTCTGAATCCCACGCACCAAAGAACTTTTTAATGGAATCTTGGAATTCATCCGAAGGGTTAAAGCTTCTACAAATTATAATACCAAGTGGGGTAAATGACATGATATGAGCTTGCAATGCTCTAGCAAAACCAGACCAGTTAACATTTTCTTTACAGAATCACCTGTATAGACTGTTGTCCATAAATCTTCAATCGAACTTTCAGACATTATATAACCAATTGTTCCCAGGTAATGACATTAACAGGTGGAAGCCACCAAGACGAAAGACAATATTTTTTAATTCTTCGCTATTCGATTCTTGTACTATCGAAAGAGCTTTAGCATATAATGGCTGGTCATATGTGACAAAACATGTCTATCTATTTAATTTACGAGTTTTAGCTGCTGCATAGTGTAAAGAACTATTTAATGTCGTCAAATTTGATGGAGGTTCATTTATGAATGGTAAGCAAACAATTTGTGACATTGTATAAGGAATTCCGGCAGACAAAGCTTCCATATAGCCTTTCCAAGATGGTATGTTTTTAACAATAACTCTCATTTGGGGGTGTAAGGGGTATGACGTGTCAACCTCAACGTCCACGTCGTACACTCTGCTTTTAAAGATGAGGCTCTGATGAAACACACACTTATACACACACACCTACACACAAGCAATTTCGAGCATCACGCTGGCAATTGCAACGCATACGCCTTCGGGCTAATGAGCACGAGCAAGACCTCACTACTCGTCCTGTGTCAAACACAGGCAAACACACTTACATATGTGCCCTATGCACCGGACAAACACATTACATACACACTTTATGAAATAAAGCAAATACAAATACTACACACCCATGATAAAGTTATCATCATTTCATTTATCAAAAACGGAGCCTCCGAGATACCAAGCGAACTTTTGGAGTAAACAGCCGACCGTAAATAAAGAAATAAGTGCGGATGTAGACGCTATGCTAGTAAGCTCTGGGTCAGGTGATACGGATCGGTACGACATAACCCTGACTGACAACCTTCAGAGTACTTACATCAGAAAAACAAAAAATTGATTGCCAAAACACCATCAAATAACCTGAACCTGGATAAGATAAACATACCACATGGTAAGGATGTGTCTGAGGGCATCCTGCTGCAGACTATCAACCGAGCCCCAAGCGTTAGCTATGATCCAGAAACCCTGGATTTTAAGGAACCAGGAGAAAGGACTCGAACGAGCAGGTTGTAAAATAATATACGACAAATCGACTGCTAACCCAAAGGCTTGCATCTACGTCAGTAACAACGTGGAAACTAGTCCCTTGTTAAACCGCCAAATTGGGGTATCGATAAGAAGAGAATATCGGGGAACTCTTTCTCTGTCTAGCAATGCAAATATGGGCACGCGACTATCCCCACTTAAACAAACCAACCAACCCTTATTTAGTCTTAATTAAGTGTTTATGTTTTGGTTTTTAAATAAGTCAGTTTATTTTTATGCATCCGTCGATTTTTGAGTCGTATGCACGATGTGTGTGAAAAACTGGATCCATAATTTGGCTGTTGGACCATTTGTTTCCATTACCGCCAGCTGCTGTACAAATCTTTCGCACATATCAGTTATTACTGGTTCTTCATCACAATCTGTCCACTCCACAGAAGTGGAGGCTTTGAATCCCATACACCAAAGAACTTTTATATGGAATCTTGAAATTCATTCCGAAGGGTTAAAGCTTCTACAAACTATAATACCAAGTGCGGTGATTGATATGATATGAGCTCGCAATGCTCTAGCACAAGCCAGACCAGTTAACATTTTCTTTACAGAATCACCTGCATAGACTGTTGTCCATAAATCTTCAATCCCACTTTCAGATATTATGTAACCAATTGTTTCCAGGTATGACATTAACAGGTGGAAGCCACCAAGATGAACCACAATATTTTTTAATTCTTCGCTATTCGATTCTTGTACTGCCGAAAGAGCTTTAGCATATAATGGCTGCTCATATGTGACAATACATGTTTGTCTATTTAATTTACGAGTTTTAGCTGCTGCATAGTGTAAATAACTATTTAGTGTCGTCAAATGTGATGGTGGTCCATTTATGAATGGTAAGCAAACAATTTGTGACATTGTATAAGGAAGGAGCTTCCAAGATACCAAGCAAACTTTCGGAGTAAACAGCCATTCATCTGTATGGGAGCACTGCAGATGTGGACTATAACATCCTCCCTTCTCGTGAGAATTTCATGATTAAAGGTAAACTGACCGTAAATGAAGAAACAAGCGCGGATGTAGACGCCATGCTAGTAAGCTCTGGTTCAGGTGATACAGATCAGCACGACGTAATACTAAGTGACAACCTTCAGAGTATCGAAAAAAGGAAAAATTGATTGTCAAAACACCATTAAATAACCTGACACTGGTTCAGGTAAACATACCACATAGTAAGGATGTGTCTGAGGGCATCCTGCCTCAGACTATCAACCGAGCCCCAAGCAGTAGCTCTGATCCAGAAACCCTGAATTTTAAGGAACCAGGTGAAAGGACTCGCAAGCAGGTTGTATAATAATATTCGACAAATCGACTGCTAACCCAAGGGCTTGCCTCTACGTCAGTAACAACGTGGAAAGTACTCCCTTGTTAAACCGCCAAATTGAGATACCGATAAGAAGATAATGTGGGAGAACTCTTTCTCTGTCTAGCAGTGCAAATATGGGCACGCGACTAACCCCGCTTAAACCAACCAACCAACCCTTATATAGTCTTATTTGAGTGTTTATGTTTTGGTTTTGAAGTAAGATAGTCAGGGTATGTTTATGCATCCGTCGGTTTTTGGGTCATATGCACGATGTGTGTGGGTACACAACCACCATTACATCGCTGGTTAATTTAGTAAAAGCAATTATTAAGTCAATTTCTTACATAATATCCCAAAGTTGGTATAGATAAAAATTTCATTGATGAAAAAATTGTAATTTTTAGTTTATTATTTATAGTCCTATAGTAGTTTCTTATTAAAAAATGTACCAGGGCGGCACTGAGTATGTCAATTTTGACAGACAGAGCTATTTTGACCTGTATTCGTTGTTTTTGGTAATTCACGGCTTCCGATGAAAATATTTAAAACCACGAGAGGTAAGAAGGCTTTTTAAAAATTCTGGTTTGCATTTTTCCAATGGTACTTTAAAATTGGCTCGAGTATCTGTAGGACCTTTTTTCTTCGATGTTTCTTTTTATATATGCAGCTCGTTTAATTTGTGAAAAGAGGTAAAACCCCAACATTTTATTTAGCTTTTTTATCGAAGAGCCTACTGTACTTTTGTCTAACTTTTAAAGCGTGTTTTATTTACTTTTAGGATATAGGAAATTGCCTATTTAATTTAAGAGTTAATGTATAAATAAATTGCTTTTTTTTACAAAAAAACAAGAAATTTTCTACAATTTTTTGCTTTATTTGGGTATTCCATTTATGGAATTTAGTTTTTATAATTGGGATTTAGATTATCTTACATAACCACACATAAAGTTTGGATGGACTATTTACTTTTAGGGTACAAATTTTGGACCGGTTTCATCTTTTGAGCCATATTTTTTTTTTTGGTTAATCCACCTATTGGTCTATACTTGTCTTCGTAACTATTCTGTCACTGTTGGACTGTCAGTTTCTTGTCTTTCCACAGGAGCTTTCCGCATTAGAGTGCAACCATGTGTTCCTGGTTAGAACTGAAAATCACAGATAACCCTAGATCTTTAAAAATATTTTATTGATAGTGCTTACATTGTCTATTTTTTAGATAATATTATAATATACAGTGCTTTCATTTCAAAACGAACCACCCTAAATATCTTTAAAAAAAAAACACTCACCAAAAAAACAAAGAAACAAGTCGATTTAGATATACGGGGGGAAGTTTAATTTCGTATTTGATAAAATTTTATCGGTCACCTCCTAACCTCCAGTTTACCTCACTTTGATATGTCAAATGGCAACCCCCATAGTGTGACACATCATTGTAAGCGGCATGAAATTTGTATCCAACAGTACTAAGAAACTTTAAATCGATGGACGTAGAAGCGACTTAGAAGTAAAAATGTGTTAATTAGTTTATCATGTTCAAATAATTTATTTTATCAAATGCTCAAAATGTGTCCGTTATTGGCGAGACAAGCTTGTTTTGAAATTCCTCGCAGACTATTTTAGTGTGCATTCATTCCAATTATTATTTTTGTGTTACCTGCTACAGCAAAACACTGCAATAGCACAAGTTTTTAAGACGTTTAGGAACCAGTTAAATATTACTGTTAGGATTGTCATTTTGACATCGTTAGTTTAAATTAAGAATCTTGATTTTAAAATGGTATATACTCTAGCAGAGAGAATAGAAATAATTTTCCTATATGGGGCTGAAGATCGATGCGCGCGTAGAACCGCCAGAGTATTCAATGAGAGGCATCAAAAAATAAAAACGTGGGGCATAAATATGTAATGGAATTGGTGCGTAAGTTTGAAGAAACTGATCTGTATGCAACAAGAAAAGTACTAATGAAAGGGTTTTAGACGAAGCACGCCAGGTTGGGGTACTAGGACAGTTCGCAATAGATCCGACGTTGTCTATTCCAAAAGTTTCTAAGCTGACCAATATTTCTACGGGTTCCGGCACAAAATTTTGAAAAAGAATAAGTTTTTCCATACAAAATACAAATTTTCATGAACTCAACGAAGACGATTATGATAGAAGAATAGAATTTGCGAATCAATGTGCCAGCAATTGACGAAGACCCTCATTTGATCAAAAATATCTGCTTTTCTGACGAATCAACTTTCTTCTTAAATGGAATTCTTAATAGACATAACTGCAGATATTGGGATAATGAAAATCCGCACATATTTCAGGAAGGACATACTCAATTTCCAGAAAGATCAACGTTTGGGCATATTTATGGAAACGAAATTATCGGGCCATTCTTTCTGGAAGAAAATTTAAAATGGGCAACTGTATCTGAACCTTTTGGAAAATGCGATATACCCTTCTATCGTCCAATCTTTGGAAAATCAGGTGGATGAAAATGGTGCTATGGAACTCAGTGAAAATAATTTGCATTTCCAGCAAGATGGAGCTCCTCCCCACTATGCTTTAGCAGTTCGAGATGGCTCAATGAACAGTTTCCAGGCCCTGGATAGGCAAACGAGGGGCCATCAATGGCCAGCACGGTCTCCAGACTTAACTCCTCTAGACTTTTTCCTCTGGGGTTTTAAAAAGTAAATGTACAAAACGCCACCTGCAAATATTCAAGACCTTAAATGTAGAATTACACTAGAATGCAGAGGTATTACCAGACAAACTTTCGCCAACGTTCGCGAAGAATTTCAAAACAGACTTTATTATTGTCTCGCCAATAACGGCGCACATTTTGAGCATTTGATAAAATAAATTATTTGAACACGATAAACTAATTAAACACATTTTTACTTCTAAGTCCTTCTACGTCCATCGATTTAAAGTTTCTTAGTACTGTTGGATAGCAAATTTCATGCCGCTTACAATGATGTGTCACACTATGGGGGTTGCCATTTGACATATCAAAGTGAGGTTAACTGGAGGTTAGGCGGTGAGATAAAATTTTATCAAATACGAAATTAAACTTCCCCCTGTATATCTAAATCGACGTGTTTCTTTGTTTTTTTGGTGAGTGTTTTTTTTTTAAAGATATTTAGGGTGGTTCGTTTTGAAATGAAAGCACTGTATATAATAATTCATATAAGTGATCCATGGTGTAGTTTTACATTTAAACTGTAAATTTTTAATACCTAATTATTATAAAAATAAATTAAAATATATTGATTTAATTAAATACGTAAATTTTTCTTGGCTTTAAAAAGTTAACATTCTGTTCCCTTATCACTTTAATTAAAATCTAAGGCTGAAGCCAAATATAAATGCTAATTTGTGCACTTAAAAGCTTTAAAGGAGAGTCTAAGAACATACAGTGTTTGTGTATTAATTTTATAGTACGTAGGTACGTGTATACGGAAGGTTTTCTAAAACGAGTCGTAGTTTTGACAGACTTTGTGTATTAGCCCAATCAAATAGTACATTGTAGTAAGCATGAAATAGGCTATGTAGTTTTATTATTTTAATTGGTCTATAAGGGTGCTAATAACAGTAATATGTGGTTTCCCACCAAAATTTTTGTTGGGAGAACTTTTGATAGCCTAAAAACCACGATTTTTTAAAACTTTTTTTCAGTTTTTTCAATATATCTCAAAAAATTTTCATTAACTAAAGTCTCGTCTAACTCTAACAGCAAGTGAGCTACAGCCCGTCAAAAATTGTGAATTTTTGCCAACATTGCCAAAAATCGCCTAATCCTCTCATTAACTCCTTTATATTTCTTTATAACTCGTCCAAAGTATTATAAGAAACATAAAATTAATTAGAGTTAAAAATGGTTGACTTAAAAAAGCCAATAAAGTTTGTATTTATCAAAGCATTAATAAACGCATTAAAACTTTATGAGCTTATCTGTGAAGGTAATTCTGTAAAAATCTTATATGAACTGCTATTTACCATATTTGATGGAAATGTTTTAAATATAGGGCCGAGTGTTGATCGCGTTGTTAAATTTAGCAATGGACTTAGCAATTGTTAAAAGTTAACAACGGTTTAGAATGTTTAACAAAACGTCATTGTCAGTGTTATTATTAGATGATTTTGATAGGCAACCTGTCAAAATCTGACATTTTGTTAAACATTCTAAACCGTTGTTAACTTTTAACAATTTCTAAGTCCATTGCTAAAATTGGTTTGTCAAGTTTACATTGTTTAATACGTTTTTTGAGTGCCTGCTGCATATATCATATCAATTAGAAATTAAAAGTTGGCAAGTCAAAGGCGAAGAAAATAAAAAATATTTGAAAACAACAAAAAAAAGAATTCGAAGTAAATTTTAATCTAGAATGGGTCTAATAATTGATAAACCTAAGCCTGGGCATGGCCCCACAAATGATGGAAATACTGCTAGGCGTTTTTTCCAGAAACCACAAATAAGTGCAGAAATCACAGGAGTAAATTGTGAATTAATTGAAAATGTTGGTTTAATTTAAAAAATCATAGCATCTGGCTATAAAATTAATATAAATTAATTTAAATTTTCTTTATCTTTGACAAGAACATTATATTTATCATTGTATAGTTGGTACTATATGCCCACTACAGTTCATAAGGTATTAGTTCACGGGTCTGATATAATCGAATTTTTTGACCTACCAGTTGGTCAGCTTTCGGAGGATGCTTTAAAAGCAAGACATAAAGAATGTCGAAAAATTCAAATAAATAATGCCCGTAAGTGTTCTAGAATATCTGCAAATAGTGATATAATCACGTCTTTGTTTACATCCGATCCCCATTTAGCTAACCTCAGAAAATTTAAATTTAAGAAAAACTCTACCAAATTTGATTTTCAGTTAGAAAAGTATGTGTTTATTAAAAATCCTGTGAATTCCCCTATTTCGTAACTTGAATTTAATTGAAGTATAAATGTTTTGATTTAGAATAATTAGCCCAAAATTTTATTAATCATTCATTTTTGATTATTTATTTTGTTTTGCAAGCTATTTCAAGGGCTTCTTTTTTTTCTTTTTATTTCAATTATTTCTTTCATTGTAAGTTTTTTGTAATTATAGTCTTGTAACAGTATGTTAGTTTCGTCAAACTTAAATTTATGCTTCGTTTGGCCTTTATGTTTATGTAGGGCAGTTGAAGCATTTTTGGTATATTTGTGCCGGTTAAGTCTATTTTTTAAGTATTGTGTCGTCATTTTAATATATTTTTAAGGACAATCTAGGCATGGAATGGCGTAAATTAGGTTAGACTTTTTTTCTTTGATATTTGACTTTTTTAAGGGGAGAAAATAACGAATTTATTAAATTATGTGCTTTATGACAAGTACTACTACATTATATTTTAAAAGAATGTGTTTTATTTTTTGTGATAGACCATCAATAAAAGGCATAGCAATATATTTATTTTCTTATTTACGTGTATTGTTTTCTTTCGGTGTTTTTTATTTTGTTGTAAAATAGGCAGGTGATTTATAACCCTAAAAATGGTGTTTTCGGGGTAGTAGTTGTTTATAAAGGTCTGCTTTACTTTTGTTTGTGACCTAGATGAAATCATTTAGGTTAAGTGATGTATGCTTGTTTAAAATATTTAATTTTTGTGTTATTATTTTTAAAACAAATTCGATTGAAATATTGGTATATAAAGATTTCACATCAAGAAATATTAGTGATTAGTTAGTAGGGATATCAACAGTATGAATAAATTGTTTAAAATTGAAAGTGTCTATAATGTAATATGAATTTGTTTTTTCCACAAATTTTGGACAAACGGCTAAAAATATACGTTTGTAAAATGGCGATTGAAAAAAGGAAACTTAAAACAATTATTTTTTGAGGTATGCCTGTTTGCTGTAATTTCGGGAGGTCGTATATTTTGGGAGGTGACGTGTTGTGTATCACAACGTTTTTGGCCTCACTTTCTGAAAGAGCTTTTTTATTTAGAAGTTTTTTAATAAAATTTTAATTTTTGATTTAAAAGAAATTTGTACTATCCGTTCTTAATTTTTATAGGTGGTTGTATCATTAAGAAGGTTATTTATTTTTGTGTCGTATTAAGCCGAATTTATTATGACAGTTTTATTGGTTTTATAAGATTTAAGGATTCTAATTTAAGGATTTTGTTTTGTAAAATTTTTGGTATTTTTGAAATTCTTTTAAATATCCATTTAAAATTGTGTATTTTTTTTGTGTTTAACTTTTAAATTATGATTTTTTTTATTTATTTTACAATGTTTGCACGAATTTTAATTTTATTGGGTTTGTCGTTAATAATACTTTCTACACTAGTCATGTAATCAGTAGTGGTTAAAATTTTGTCATTTGTCAGAGGTAAAGAAAATTTTTCACCTAAAGCTAAAACTTCCGCTACAATTTTGGTATCCGAGATATTATAAATGCAATGAAATTAAAGAATCAATTCGTGCAAACATTTTAAACATAGTGACAAATCAAAAGTTAAAGGTTAAACACAAAAAAAATACACCATTTCAAAAGGATATTCAGAAGGAATACAAGAAAGCAAAACATCTTTGAAAACAAAATCCTTAAATTAAAATCCTTAAACCCATAGAAACGATTAAAACTGTCATACTGAATTCGGCTGAATACGACACAAAAATAAATAACCGTCTCAATTATACAACCAACTTTAAAAATTAAAAACAGATAGTACAAATTGCACTCAAATCAATAATAATATAGTTTTAAAAACTTCTCATTAAAAATGTTCTTTTAGAAAGTGAGGCCAAAAATATTATGATACATAGCGCAGTAGCTCTGAAAATATACGGACTCCCGAAATTACACAAAACAAGCATACCTCTAAGACCAATAGTTTTCTGTAACTGACACTACATGCTATAACAGGATACACAACATGTTACAAAGTCGGTAGGTTAAAACTAGCCTGACACTCTAGAAGTAAAGGTAGTATTAGGATGTCCTCAGGGCGGAGTGCATTCTCTTTTTTTATGGAACCTAGTGTTAAATGAGTTACTAACCCGTCTCAATAATTAGGGAAACTGTAGTACTGCTATTTACAAATAGAAGAAATATAGGGAACTACATCAACCTTAAAATCTTCGGTGAGCAGATAAAAGCTGCTAAGTCTCATCCTGGACACTAAATTAACGTGGAACCAGCAGAAAACAATAAATCTAAACAAAGCAAAAATGGGAGCTTAGACCAAACTGATTCTTTGGTTGTACGTCACATAACATACGAATTCTCTCTGACAATCAGGGGGTCTAAAAGTCATGAACTTCCATCGCTTTACCTTAGAAATCACGATGTAGTGCGTGAACGACCTAAAAGGACTTGCCGCTAGGAACAACAGAATAGAAGTCCTTTGGATTCCTGAACACACCGGAATAGAAAGTAATGAAAACGCAGATAAATTTAAAAAAGCATGTTAATCTAAAAAACTCAGTGGCCCAGAGCCAGTCCTTGGACTATCAAAACAGGCGATAAAAATAACAATAGGCAGATGTTCCCTAAACAACATCTGGATCGTTGGCACGCGTCACCTGGTTAAAGACATGCAAGGGCAACTCTAGGCGACCCTTTTCAAAAACTAACAGCTAAGCTCCTTTTTCTGGGGTGTATTCAGTTAAGCCAAGTGTTAGTACTTTTAACAGGCCACTGTCATCTAAGGAAACACTTGCAGAAAATGGGCATACATATCGGTCCCATAACATGCAGGCTTTATGGGAAATAGGAAAAAAAAACAGCCTCTTACGTAAGATACAACCAAGCACTGGCGTCGAAGCATATACTGTTCGAAAACATACAGATCGCGTCGCCTGGTTAAAGACATGCAAAGGCAACGCTAGGCGACCTTTTCAGAAACTTACAGCTAAGCTCCTTCTTCTGGGGTGTAATCAGTTAAGACAAGTGTTAGTACTTTTAACAGGCCACTGTCATCTAAGGAAACATTTGCAGAAAATGGGCATACATACCGCTCCCATAACATGCAGGCTTTATGGGAAATAGGAAAAAAATAGCCTCTTACGTAAGATACAACCGCAGCGCACTGGCGTACAGAAGACATATACTGTTCGACAACATACAGATCGCGTCGTCTGGTTAAAGACATGCAAAGGCAACGCTAGGCGACCTTTTTCAAAAACTTACAGCTAAGCTTCTTCTTCTGGGGTGTAATCAGTTAAGACAAGTGTTAGTACTTTTAACAGGCCACTGTCATCTAAGAAAACACTTGCAGAAAATGGGCATACATATCGCTCCCATAACATGCAGGCTTTACGAAAAGTAGGAAAAAAAACAGCCTCGTACGTAAAATACAACTGACGTACAGAAGACATATTATTATACTGTTCGAAAGCATACAGATCGAAATTCCTTTTCTGCATAAACATCTCGGTAGAAACCTATTGGAACTAATAACTGTAACTGGACTGTCACAAGATAACAAAAATAAAATACAAAGGAAAGCAAACATAAAACGTATATAACAAGAAAGCACAATAAGCCAGTAGACTGCAGTGCAAATCTGGGCACGCAACCAACTCTGCTTAAATCAACCAATCCATTTAAAAAAAATCAACAAGATGGCGCCAAGCTCGCTTATCATTGGTTATGGTTTTAACTTTTTATGTAAATGGTGTTATTTTATTATATATAACTCATATATTATTAACTGTATATGTAATTAAAATAAATTATGTCAAAGTATCTTTCTACATCTTTACAAAATAATCTTAGTAGTTTAGCGATTAACAAGTAAGGACCTCATATCCATACTGTAAAAATTAGAACAAAGTTTCCAAAATTTATTTTTATTCATCCTGAAGACCACAAATTCTCAGTTTTATTTTTGCCCGTATTGTATTACGAAAAACAAAAGCTACTGATACAATATGTAGATTGCAGTATACTACACTTTAAAAATTTGCATTTATATATGCTAAGGGGCTAAAAAGTCAACGAATGGCAAGCAGGCTTAACCGAAAACAAATAAACAGCTTTAAATATTGTCATTGCTGTTGAAACATTAATCAGGTTATAAATATTTAATGATTCATTATGTCTTTTTGGTTTCGAAACTTTATTGGGTGACTGCGTAAAAATGGTGTCAAATAGAAAAGATACACTTTAAGTGTTAAATAGTTTTATTGGAGTAAGGTACTAAGGTAAAACGTACGCTAATAGTTATAAATCAATAACAACATTTGCCAAATAGACTTAACAGCAGCATGTATATTTAATTATATCTGGTTATAATATTGCGATCAGAACAAAAAGTAATATAACCCACCAGTAGCACCATAAAGCATTTTTATATATACACTACCAAATTTAACTTGAAAAAAATGTCACCTCCGTTAGCAGTTGTTGACAAAATATGCCAAAATTGTAATTTTAATATTCCTCAACAGTTATTGCAAATAAATATCTAAATTACGCCGTATAACGCCCTATTTACAACATCTAATGTGAACATACCAACTTACCAAGCAAAACCTACGTAAACTAACATACATTTAGAAAAACGATTTCAACCTACCAAAATATTACAGTTATTATTTTTACAAATGGTTCCAAGAAACCTAATATTCTTAGCGCAGCTTTCACTCGTCCCCAATTAAAATTTATAAAAATGCTTTAATCTCAATCCTAACCTTTGTATATTTTAAGCAGAACCTGCTACAATTATTAATCGTGCGCTTAGATGGCAACTAGTCAAAAATTTAAACATGTTTTATTCTGTTTGAATTTACAGTCTGTTCTTGATAGTCTAAGAAATTTTTAAAATATACATATATATCCTAATACCTTTATGACAAACATAATTATTATCATTTATATAAACCAAAACATCGAAATACAATTTATTTGTAAGAAGGCACATTCAAGTAAAACAGGCAATGAAATTCCTGATAACTAATAACTCGTCCAACGGAAACTACGAAGTTAGTATTGATATACAAGATTTTATTGCTGTGGCCTATGCAAATTGTGTGTAGTTTACCAATATGTCTACATTCCAAAATATTCATTTAAGGGACTTTTGTCCGAAGGACGATAAGGAAAATTTTATGTATAATTTTTTTTTTTAGTTTTTAATTTTTAATTTAATGTGTATTAATTGCATTTTGCAGATTTAGTAATATACGATTATTTGCTAAGTTTATTGATAAATATACGTTCTTAATTAAACAAAAAAATCTTAAAAAAAAATATTCTGTTCAGTATATAAAAATATATTGTTAAGGTGTAAAATGACGATCCGTGTTTTTATAAAAGGTATTACAGAATATTTGGTGTAATTAGCGGATAATAATTTTTAAATATCAGTTGGAATAAGACAACAAACAACAGTTATAAATGGATAAAGTGGCCAAATAAAGCAAATGATAAAAAAGCAAAAAGAAATGAGAACAAATCCAGAAAAACGATTTAAAAAAAATGAAGACCAGTCAAGATTGTATAAAAGAAGATCTAAAAAGAGAAAAAAAGATCAATAAAAATAAATAAAAAGAAATTAACAAGATATGAAGCGCGAAATCCGAAACAAAACAATAAATAGGAAAGACAATTACAAAAGCCAAGCTAAAAGAAAAGATGATGGAGATTCAAGAAAACCTAAAAGGAGAATTTTATTAAAACCAAGGTGAGAAAACAAATGTTGTTTTAATTAAAACTTTTTAGAAGAGATGTTAAGGAAGAAATACAGCAGACTGTACAGTTGGTTAAAAGTCAAGTTCAGGAAATCCAAGGCCAAATACAACAAGAACTTTAACATTTATAGCGACAAATTTTAAAACTAGCTACCACAGGTGTAATTCCAGAAAGCCATAATTTAATGACTATTATGAAACCACCCACTTTTGATAGTAATCTACCATGGGTTATGTATTTTCTAGAATTTGAAGCTGATGACAATGGCAATAATTGAATTTTTCTAATAAAGGCTCGAGCAGTAGTACCTGCTTTTCGAGGTAAAGCTATGGAGGTATTAGGAAACATTCCCGAGGAAAAATAATATGGCTATAAATCGATTATAATATTTCTGGAAATAAGATATGGCAAAACATACTTACAGGAAGCTTATAAGGCGCCGCTCTAAGGACCAAGACAAAAATTAAACGAAAGCCTTTAGGAGTACGAAGCGGATACCCTACGGCTAATTAATCTGAGGTATCCAGCATATCCGAAAGAAATACAACATGAATTAGCAGTAGGCAGATTTAATAAACGACTGCGCGATCCGAATACGAACCAAACTTTAAGAATGGACAGACCTTGGAGAATATCTACAGCTCTTGCCTAGGCAATTTAATTCAAAACAGTAAAACAAACTTCCAGGAGTCAGGCAAGAATTCAAAAAATGAAGTTTGTACCCGAAAAAAGCGATTCGAACAACGATTTGTCAAGAGTACTAAAGAAATAAAACAGGAACTAGCAGTAGGCAGTTTCATTAAAGGTCTGCAAATCCGGATGTAAACCAAGCTTTAAGAATGGCTAGAATTAAAAATAATATATATGTGAATCTCTTGCCTACCCACTTAAATTTAAAACAGCTAAACAAAGGCGTCAGACAGGACTTCGAAAAATAAGGTTTGTACTAGAAAAAGGCCAGACAAGTGGTAAAGAGTTAAAAGAAATCGTGCTTAAATAACAAACAGACCAAGGCAACATTATAACCTTCCGACTAAGAAACGGCATCATTTGCTAGCGTGGTGCTTCTAAGCTCCAACAACAATACCAAGAGTATCTTGGCTGCAGAACAATGCTTCAGTTTGGTACTTCCTGGAAACGTATGCGTCGGAAATGCGAGATGGTACTAGATAGTTCCAAATATACCATCGTGAGGCCGAACATCATAGCTCATTGCAAAATATTCCGGGCTCAAAATATGTTGATTTTAGAAACTGCGGGTAAAGAAGTAAGACCAATTAGAGCCATACGTGAAGCCAAAAAAGTCTAGAAACAACAACATTTATACACGTTTTGTTTGTTGCTGATATCAGGGATAAAGTTATCCTTGGCCTTAAGATTATGAAATACTACAAATGAAAAGTAATAATGAAGAGGTCGTTATAAGACTGTCACGAAACAATAAAGCATCAATTCAAGAAGATGTACTTATAGAAGATATTATACTACCGCCAAATTTAGAAAGCATAATCTAAGCAAAGTTTAAAGACTTCGAAAAAATCATATTAGTAGAACCACTTTAAAATAGTTCACTATACTCTAAAGCAATTTTACAGGCAAGAACTTTATCGCAAAACAAAAGCAACAGTATTTGTAAGAATGATAAACCTTAAAGATTACTCTCAACAGGTCAAAAAGGGTGACAAACTCGGTTCTATTTAACCTGCTCATATGATTGTTACCTGTACCTCTACTTAACCTGTAGAAGGCCTGTTAAGCTTTTCAAAATCCAGTGCAGGTTACTAACCTGAAAGACGTTTTCTCTTCTTCAAAAATATTTTGTAAATAATTAATATAGTTTGACATCGAAACTATACTAGTAATGCATCGCCAATAATGCAACGAACTGAACGAGTTTCTTTGGCCAAAGGAGTCGAACACGTGAAAAGAATACTAAAGTTTATATAACCTTTTTTGTATAGGCTTCCGCTTCGGAGATATTGGCTCCCAATCCGGTCAAATAAAATCAAGTTTATTAAAAATGATTATTGAACCTCCAGGTATGGTCCAATTTTATTTAAAATAATGCCATACCAAATAAGACTCTTCAAGTAACTATCAAAGAAACTGTTGTGAATTACAAGCTACAAGAACGAACTGTGACACTCATGACCCCCTTTTTTACACAGTGTATAAATAAGAACTATGGACAACATTTCATTCATTCATGACGCTAATCCCAAACCGTTTCGGAGGAAACGTAACTTTATTTGCACATATTTTTTTTTGGTGGAATATGAAAAAGAGAATTTTTTTGCTGTCACTAATGTAATATTGTCAATAAAAAGTTAAACGTTTAGTTTAAAGCTTTGTAAAAGGGTTCAACTTGGGCTCCGTGGAGTCTGATATACTCGTGAGTAACGTTTGATAGGAACAATGATGTTTTTTTTACCGAAATATGCCAAATACATAATGTAATAAAGTGACGTGTTTTAAAAAACGGTTGGGATTGGCGACATAAATAAAGGGTACCTTATTTTTAGTCAATTGTTAAAGGTTTGTTAAAAACCTTGTCCAAAGTTCTTATAAATATAGGTCGTAAAAAAAGGGGTCATGAGTGTCACAGCTAGTTCGTCCCTACAGCTGTGAGTAATTTTTAACACTTCTTTGATAGCAATTTGAAGTATCTTACTTGGTATTACGTCTTATTAAAATAAAATTAAAATATACCTGGTGGTTCAATAATTATGTCTAAAAAACTTAACTTTATTGGAGCTCTAAAAACTTAACTTTGGGAGCCAATATCTTTGAAGAGGAAACTTATACAAAAAAACTTCATATGAACTCTTCGTATCCGGGAGATTTCCCGGACACCTTGTAGAACCATCCCAAAGTCCATAGTAATCTTTAGAAGCCTTAGTTAAGGAGAGAGATGGCTTCACCAAATTTCGTGTTGACTTTAGAAGACTTAATGACGTCACCAAGAAGGACCGTTTGACGCAGTCAAAAGTCGACTTTAAACCCGAAAAGTAGCTATTAGCAACTAGAACTTTATTCGAAAGATAAGAAAAAATCTGCTTTTTCAACCGGAACCGGATTGTGGCAATTTAATTTTATGTCATTTGAACTTGGAAAATATGCTTAGCATACCTAGATGACTATATAATTCTTGGTAAAACATTTGACGACCACTTAAAGAATGTCGAAAAGGTTTTGGACAGAAGAAATCAGGAATACTGACCTCAGAATGTACAACGCCCACCACTGAACAGCTCGCATCCAAACTGTCCTGGAACTCCACCTCCGGTCAACAGCAGGGTATACAATAATTATCAATACCCACGAAGAAAACAAAGGCCCAAACTAAGAAACGGTTACCACAAGCTAGTTTGTTATCAATGAAGAAGGCATGAGCACTTTGCAGCAACCTGCACAAATATTGACAATCATCCAAATGAAGGAGAATGGTAAAACTAGACATCCCAAATATCTAAACCCAGGGTGTAAAGGGAAAACGAGGAATACTTAAGATCTGAGTAAAGAAAGCTAACGAAAACATTACAGTCATAGGGGACACTGGAGAACAAAATAAGGTAATAAAAAAATGAGCAAGTAACTTAAGGAGGCAAACATGCTTCACAGTACTACTTATAGCCGGAAGATATAGAATACCAGTGCTAGGGGAAGTAAAGGTACCAGTAAAGATTTAAGAAACCAACTTTAATAATGGAGTCTACTTTAAAAGAGTCAACATCAGGACTAACGTTCATACTTCTAAACCTATATTTAACAAATTATAAAAAACAATATGGGAAAAATATGCAGAAGGCAAAAGCCAAGAGGCCACACATAAACAATTATTTATTGAAGGAAACCAAGGGGAAACTTTAACATCTCAAAAAGGCAAAAGCTGCTCAATAGAAAAAAGGAGCGTTACCATTATAAGTCGCAAGAGAATATGCACCCTTAAATTGTGACAATAAAAAAAACAAAAACAGAAAAATTAAGTGCAATAGAAGACTGGTCCCTAACCCTGGGACAAAAATGCTAGAGTTAATAACCACAGGAAACCTCGATATCGAAAACAAGAAAAACGTTTATACGTGTATCTACAATAACAAGTGGATGACGTTAAAAAAGTCACACCTGAGTTACACCTCTACCCTGGTACAAAAAGATTAATAATAAAAGTAAAAGTAAAGTGGCCTCAAGAAGCCAATGTTAAAAAAACTACCTACAGAAAGATTATAAAGAAGTCAACAACGAAGAAGCTAACTGGCTTTTCCACTTTCAAAAAGAGCGTAAAAGACACAATCAATAGAAAATCACAAGCTAGCGAATATACTAGTGATGTAACGATTGACAATTTTAAGGCATTCGCAAATGTGACTTCAAATATCTGCCTTCGATGTTAGCTAATTCGAATGCGAATCTAATTGTCATGAATGTAAAGACTAATAAAAACATTCCAAAAAACACATTGATTTTTTTAAAACATAAAAAAACAATATGTTTTTGTTTATTTTATATTGTTGGTTTTCCATTTTTTATAAGAATTTTACCTATTTGTTACAAAACAAATTTTAAAGCTTTTTTACTTAAGGTACGTGAGGTTGATTAAAGATACAACTATGTTGGATTAAACTGCTTTTCTAATAAAAATTATAATAAACTTATATTTTCATAAACATTATTTTTTTCTGACATTCATCTTCACAAAATATTCTTATGAATTTTGCAAATGCAAATGCCAATGCGAATGCGGATACAAATATAAATATTCGTTACATCACCTTCTCGTAGAATACAATGAAGTAATAATATAATAATAATAATAATAATAATAAACTGTCTTTATTAAGAACTGAACAGGTAGGTACAGTACTTAAAAGGCGAAGTCTAGCTAGCTACAATGCCAGCTACTCAACATTAACCTAATTAAATATAAGCTTATGTTTTAAATACAATATTAGCCAATGCTACGAACAATACAACTTAATATAACATACATCTTATACACCTTTGTTTATAGTACAACAACGTTTTGCTTAGTTAATAACAATGATTTAAGCATTTTACGGAACGAATAAAGAGTTCCAATACTAAAATAAACAATAAATTCATTATAGAGTTTAACTATATTGTACGTGAAACTACGCTGAAAAATAGTTGATCGATGTTGGGGCATGGTAAGAGAATTAAATCTAACAGGAACAGAATGAATGTCTTGGCGAAAAACAAGTTTAGATCTTAAATACAATGGGATACATGTTTTAAGCAGTTTGTATGCAAACACAAGTAAGAGGTATTGATAAGAGAATGACAATTTTAGCCACTGAAGCTGGTTAATTTTTGCCGAAATATGTTCATATTTTTTTAAATTGAAAATAAACCGGCAACAGTTATTTTGAATCTTTTGCAATCGGTATCTATCAATAAAGTTTAAACATGGATAATACACAGTGATACAGTAAGACACTTTTGACAACACATAAGACTCACACAACTTTTTTCTAACTTTAAAATTTAAAATATGTTTATTTGCATAAAGTACCTTCATAGCTGCATAACACGATCTGCTTATATTAGATATATGTTGTGAAAATCTCAACTGAGAATCCAAACAAATACCCAAATTTCTGGAGGAATCTGAGAATTCAAGTGACTGATCATTCATTCTAAGGTTTAAATAGCCTTTTAGAAACTCCAAGCGATGTGGTGATGAAAACAACAAAACTTTAGTTTTACTGGCATTCAGTTTAAGATTATGTTTTTCGCAATACACACTAATCTTTCCAAGATCCGAGTTCACATTTGCTTCAACATCATTATAATCTAAAGGATCAAAGGTGTAAATAAGCTGTGTATCATCAGCATAACTTTGCGTTTGCGAGAAAGTTGTCACCGAACCCAAATCAAATGTATATAATAAAAATAAAAGTGGCCCCAGGATAGACCCTTGTGGCACACCAGATTTAATTTGAGCAGATTCGGATTCACCAGAATACACCCTCACAAACTGCCGTCTGTCAGTCAAATACCTCCGAAAGAACAAGAGCGCACGATCCGTAAGTCCAAAGTATTTAAGCTTAGCCAGAAGCAATTCATAGTCAACGGAATCGAACGCCTTTGAAAAATCAAGTAATATCAAGGCTGTCGCCATACAATTATCAAGCCCTCTCAAAATCAGATCAACTACATGTAAAAGAATTGTTGATGTTCCATGGCCAGGTCGAAAGCCCGATTGATTGTTTGACAATAAACCACATTCAGTCACAAATGCAAACAATTGATTGTAAACAACCCTCTCCAATATTTTGCTCAAGACAGGTAATAGACTTATCGGTCTTAAGTCGTTTATTGTTGAAGGATTATTAATTTTGGGAATAGGACATATAATTGCCGTTTTCCAGGCGGCAGGAAAATAGCCCTCCTCCAAGCAGGTATTTATAATGTGAGTAATGTGGTTTATTAATATTGGAACACTTAATTTAAGCATAATCAAAGAAATGCCATCCTCTCCAGCAGCATTGGATTTCAAGTTATTTATTACATTTAAGATATCGTTCTGTGAGGGCAAACGAAAATCAAAACGTGATTCGCTATGCCTATTACTTTTAAAATGTTTAATAAGTTCTTTGTCTGCTGAACTGTCGGAGAATGCTGTCAGAAAATGTTTATTAATACTGTTAGGATCATTAAAGTTTTCAGGCAGTTGATTCTTGTTTTTAAATTGTAATCCAGCAACTTTTAATCGCTTCCAAAGAGTAGTAGAGTCCTGAGAATTGACAAACCTTAAGAAGGCTGACTTTTCCCTCCTCACAGACGCCAGGGCAAAATTACGCAAGTTTTTATAATTCTGCCAATTTTCTATGGTTTTATTACGTTTAAATTTTTTTAAAGCATTATCTCGTTCATTTAACAGTTGCTTAATGGCGTCAGTGAGCCAGGGTGCAGGCGGCCTGCTCAATCTTACAGTTCGCACAGGCGCATGCTGGGCAAATATGGCAATTAAATTGTTATTTATAAAATGTATTTTTTCCTCGATATCGGTAACACGATAAATATTATCCCATGGTATTTTGCGCATATCCGCCAAAAATGCATCCTCGCAAAAATATTTAAAACATCTATAAGTGTACAACTTTTGAGCAGACTGGGACGCTACCGATAATTCACAGAAGACAAGGCTATGATCTGAAATAAAATCTGTATTGATAATACCATGATTTATCACCCTATCAGGAATGTTTGAAAAAATAGGGTCTAGAAGAGTTGCAGTCGTCCCAGTTACTCTAGTTGGTTCATTAATTATTTGATCAAAATTGTAAGCACTAAAGCAGTCACTCAGGGGATTAGTTAGATTGAGTAAGTTGACATTTATATCTCCTGTAATAAAAATACAATCAAATAATGGAGTGATTTCTGCTAGTATAGAATTAAAACTTAAAAGAGATTCGTTAATAGAAAATGCGGGAGGACGATAAACAACCCCAACAAGCAACGACATTCCATTGACTTTTAAAGTTACAAACAAATGCTCTAATTGCCCGCCATTAAAGGTTACAAATGAATATTTTTTAATAATATATGTACTACGTATATACATTGCTACCCCTCCACCTATACGATCAGGGCGATCTAAGCGAATAAAATTATACCCAGGTATATCTAATACATCAGAAGAAATATCTTCCTTTAACCAAGTCTCAGTAAGGCAAAGAATATCAAAATTATTTGTTAACATCAGATCTCGAATATCAGAAAAATGAGGCACCAAAGACCTAGCATTTAAGTTTGCCAATTTGAAATGTTTATTATTCATAATTCCGCCAAAATATATATTTATATATATTCATATATATATATATATATATATAAATATGTAATAAAAATAAATATTATCTAGGATTTAGTTTTCTAGGCTAGCAAGTATTTCCTCCAAATGCGATGTATCTCTGATTCTAAGCGCTTGGTCCCCATCATTCTTCCGAAGAAAAACGGATCCATTAGTGCACCAAACGTACTTGTAACCTTTTTCCTTGCATCTGTTAGACTCTCTAAGGAGCTGATATGTGGTTTTATCTAGTTCTTCATTAATATAGATCTTCTTCTTCTTATTATCAATTCCACAGATCGTTGAGTCCAAAAAGCCCTTTTCCTTTCTCCTTTTAAGTATGTTCATTACCAAACTTTTTTGTTTTAGAGTTATTTTTACTATTGGATTTTTATTTTTTGGTCTTATTATTTTTAGGTTATCAATGGTTTCTTCGGTAATATCTTCCTTAATGTACTTTAGGACCTTAAGTGACTTGCTCCTAACCGATATATCTTCATCCGTATCCTCGAACGCTCCATTTATGAGAATAGATTGTTCAGTTTTAGATACTTCAACTTTTGACATCTTCTCCTGAAGCAGTTTAACGTCCATTTTTAATTTGACATTTTCTTTTTTAATTTCGTCGATCATTTCACCCATAATTTTATTAGTTTGACGCTGTTCTTCATACGCTGTATTGATAAATTCCAAGGATTGCTTGATTTCTGAAAATTCCGTCTTGTATGAGCTAATTTCTGACTTTAGTTCCAGTATTAGCAGACGCAGAGAATCGTTATCATTTGGTCCATCATTAAGAATCGATCTTCTTTGATTTGCGGGCGTAGAGATATGAATAATGCTATTTCCGGTTGCAGAGCCAGCATCAGCATCCAAGGATTGCCTTCTACAAAAATTGCATGTCCAGGATTTACCCTGGTCAGCCATCACTCTAAGTTCTAGTTCGCTTAATTTTGCACAGTCCGGGTGGTACAATTTTTGACATGAGCAGCATTGAACCCTCATAACACTCTTGGTGACGTTTTTCTTGCAAATCCCACAAGGCCAAACCTTCTTATTTCCCATCGCTGCAGTTCCTCGGAGACCAAAATTTGGGCCAGGTACAAAAGAGTCACAACGGCAACCGCGCGCCGATCTCTGCAGCGGAGCCTTCCTACCGGTCTAGCCGAACGTACCGCCGCTCAGGGTCCAAAGGTCAGGATACAACAACCAGAACAACAGAAAAAAAATTTCACAACTCACCAAATAATCATGGGTTCTCCTGGGAATATGTTCTATATGAAATAAATTTAAAGTTCGATTCTCAACTAAAAACCACAGAATTTTGAAGGACGAAAATATAAACAAACGTTTAGTTTCAAGGCAACGTTGCCATATATATATATATATATATATATATATATATATATATATATATATATATATATATATATATATATATATATATATATATATATATATATATATATATATATATATATATATATATATATATAAAAAAAAAAGGATACATAAAATTTTAAAAAAACACAAGATATAAAAGATGTGCTATTTGAAAATCAAAATTTCTTCCGGTGAAACAGAAAGTCAGGAAAGTCTGTCACATATGCATAAAAATGGCAGCTGAAAAGAAGGAGAGTAATCTCAGCCCCCAATTTTTATTGGAAATATTTTTGTCAAAGACAACAAGTAATTTAAATTTTCTTGACTCCCTCTTATTTACTGATGTAATTTATTTTTATAACTTCAATTAATATTTTTACATTACAGAACCGTGTCCTTATTAAACAAAAACAAAATTAGTCTGTATTTTAACGACATTGTCAGGATATTTTTTACTAAAGGTACTTGTAGGAAAATATGGCTTCTATTTAATTTTGCAATCAGAAGTATATGTTAAAAGGAATGTTATAGAAAACCTACAAGAATAGAAATATTATAGATTTGAAAATATATTATCGGCAAAAATGCAAAAATGCAAAATGTAACATATCCGAAAAGACGTATCTAAAAGAGAATTTAAAAGAAGGTTTTCAAATCCTGAGAGCCACTCTTATGCAATATTTCCTTGAAAAGGAACGGATTTGTATCAATTTAACACCCTAGGGATAGAGCGTAATCAGCTTGCTTGTAAAAACTATCGATCTTTTAGCCTGCAGGATCAGATTGGGCTTTTGTTCCTACTCCAACTGAAATCCGGCCAAAAACCAATTGATGTTTGATTTAGGTGATGGGTGAAAATTGAAATCGTAATTTAGGTTTTAAGTAAAAATGACTAAAGTAGGAGATTGGATGTTTTAATTTGCTAATTACCTAATATTTGATGGTAAATGTATCTTGTTAAATATTTCTTTATACTGTCTGAATGTTGATTTTTATTTTATTTTGTTGGGAAAAAATATTTTGCTTTAATAGGAGATGCCAGTACTCTATTAAATTGTTAATTAAATAAAATAAAGAATCTGCTTAAAAATGCTGGACTGTTATGTACTCTTTAAATCATATAAAATACTTAACTGATTTTATGATTGGGAAATTAAACCTTGTCCGTTTATCTTTTTTAATCGTACTAAATACTTTAATAGTAACATTATGCTAAGTCGTATGGAGTTTGCTTGACGATAGGGTTACATATGATTTCCTATTTAAATGACCTGATGAAAAAGATAGATAGCTAGGAGATGGTAACATTTTTTCTGTTATTAACCAGAAATTTATTAATAAATTATCAATAAAAATTTTAAAAAAACCCCTAACGCCTCCTCCATAACTGTTTGGTAATACTTGGAACTTCTGCTTCTAGCTAAAGCTATTTTATGCCATCAGTAGCGTGTTCGTTATTTAATTTTTCATTTACTTATTTCCATATATCCTCTTTCTTAAAGAATTTCTAAGAATTTTTTTTTTCGTTACATTGTAAGAATGGTATTGCGTCTTAGTATAAAACACATATTTAAAATTTTTAGTAACGCTGAGCTGCTTGTATGTTTGTTTCATCATACTGCAGTACGGCACTTTCATCATACTGCGGTACGGCACTCATTATATTTGCTGTTAATACATTATATAATGCGTTGCTATAATATTTTTTGGCTGTTTTCAAAACTTTAAGCTGTCCTTAAAATTCAATCCCTTCGTTATCGTTTTTCGAGAGCTCAGAATGGTTTCGAAAATATTGTTTTACTTTAATTTAAATAATATTTAGCCTTTATTTTTGGGAATTTATCCACACATGACATTTTGTAAATTTATCACTTTTTGTTTCTATATGTAAATAAATACATATTCTACGAGAAATTTACCATGAAATCTTGTCTGCAACCGATCATTTGTTGTTTAAAGTTGGTTAGCCTGTAAAACACATATATAATCGTTAGTTTAATGTATTGTTACAGACTTTAGTTAGTGTTTAGTTATTAGAAATATAAAAGGTTAAAATTATTTTATTTAGGTTAATAATTTATTTAAAATAGGTTACCTTGTTTTCCCTTTTTTGACGGTTTGCGGTTATCCTGAGGGGGCTGGAGACATCCACACTTTTTTTTTCATCCTGAGTAAAAAATTTCCCTTCCCGCTAATTCTAGCCCAGACTTTTCCATTCTTTTTCCCCTTTTATAAAAAGCGCGAAAAAATCCGCACGGGGCCCGTTTTATTTTGTATTTCGACGAGATAAAAAATTGACAGTGTTAAGGTTAAACAGTTGTCATTATTACGTTACGTTAAAGTGTTACCATAGAAACATTTTAAACCAGATATCCCCAAAAAAAAAGGGGTAAAACCAGGATCCGTGTTTTTATACGGGGTGTCCCAACAGTATGATAGTTAGTCTATTTTTGTGCATTAACTTGGTAGTTTCCTTAATGATGCAAATACCTAATAAAAATATTTCTTTTGGAAATATAGGAAATAACAATTAGTTTTAAAATATTAGTCATATAAGTTAGTTGTCGTTAGTTTTGGTTAAATAATCTTAGTTCAAAAATAGTAGGTCATCCTTTCGTTCACAATACAAGTTTATTAACGATAAGGGTTTATATATTTTTTTTTGGATTAGCTAACAAACGAATAAAATTTGAATATATTATATATATATATATATATATATATATATATATATATATATATATATATATATATATATATATATATATATATATATATATATATATATATATATATATATATATATATATATATATATATATATATATACATTTTAATCTTTAAACTAAAAAGAATTTTCCTAAATTCAGCTCCAATGCTTAAACAAGATCTTGATAAATTTTTGCTCCTTTCAGATATGTCTCAATGACATTTTAAAGGGGGTCGATAAAACTAGGAGTGTCCTAAAACTATTTTTTTTTTTAAAAACAGCTTTTATTATCAAAGAATCAAGTTACAGTAAACAATTAAACAATGCACAAAAAAAAGGAAAAATTGTCAAAGAACTTGTAATTATGGAAACGTCTGTCTTTTTTTTGGGGAAA